>PVHT020000046.1:3127380-3198053 GCA_004024745.2 Catagonus wagneri | reverse complement strand
TTTTTTTTTTTTTTTTTTTTTTTGTCTTTCCCTTACCTAGGGTCGCACCGGCGGCATATGGAGGTTTCCAGGCTAGGGGTCTAACAAGAGCTATAGCTGCCGGCCTTCGCCACAGCCACAGCAACGCAGGATCCGAGCTGCATCTGTGACCTATACCACAGCTCATGGCAACGCCGGATCCTTAACCCACTGAGCAAGGCCAGGGATTGAACCCGCGACCTCATGGTTCCTAGTCGGATTCGTTAACCCCTGAGCCACGACGGGAACTCTGTTTTTTTTTTTTTTTAAGGTGATTTTGTAAGTGGAAATATCTTTATCTTGTTTGTTGGTTATGTAAGCATATTACTGTGGGGAAAGCCTTAATGCAGTGTAAATGAGTCGTTTTTATGAAAACAATTGGGGAAAATAAAATTCTCATTGTTTGAGGCTATCCATTGTTAATTCTTTCCCTTCCAGCTTTATTTCATTTTTCAAACTGCCCTTTTAGAATACAAAATCCTATGTATTTTGCATGCATTAATTCATTTAATAATCCTTCGGTAATTTTATAAGACCAGTGCATCTTTTTTTTTGCTTTTCAGGACCGCAACCGCGGCATATGGAGGTTCCCAGGCTAGGGGTTGAATTGGAGCTACAGTTGAATTGGATCCTAGTGATGTCTGCGACCTACACCACAACTCACGGCAACGCCAGATCCTTAACCCACTGAGTGAGGCCAGGGATTAAACCCACAGTCTCATGGTTCCTAGTCAGATTTGGATTGTTTGCGCTGTGCCACGACGGGAACTCCCCAGTGCATCTATTTTTTGAGATGGGAAACTGTGAGATTATATACCTTGTTCAAGCCTACACAGTAGTGGAGTCTGGATTCTAATCCATTTGCAAAATTCTTAACTACTCTGCCTATATTTAGCATATACCTTCATATTCTTCATTGTGTTGTTGTTTCTTTGACTTGACCCTAAGAGCATTGCTTTATGAGTCCAATTTCAGTCTTTGCAAGTTGTTTGCAAAAATCTATTTATTTATTTTTGTCTTTTTGCCTTATCTAGGGCCGCACCTGCGGCATATGGAGGTTCCCAGGCTAGGGGTCTAACAGGAGCTGTAGCCGCCGGCCTTTGCCACAGCCACAGCCACGTGGGATCCAAGCCGCGTCTGCAACCTTCACCACAGCTCACGACAACGCCGGATCCTTAACCCACTGAGCAAGGCCAGGGATCGAACCCGCAACCTCGTGGTTCCTAGTCAGATTCGTTAACCACTGAGCCACGACGGGAACTCCATGTTTGCAAAAATCTAAATGTGTTCCTGGGAAACTTGTGAGATACATGGGAGTGCTTGTATTTTTCTGTCACTTATAGAGAATCATATTAATCTTTTTTTTTCCTCTAGAGTGGGACAGAGAAAGGAAGTCTAAAATTAGTACAGCCAGAGTTCAGCATTATGCAATATTTTTTTCGTGTTTGTACTGTATTTAATTTTTTTGGCTACACCTGCAACATGTGGACATTCCCCGGCCAGGGATCAAACTGCATCACAGCAGTGACCCAAGCTGCTGCAGTGACCCAAGCTGCTGCAGTGACAATGCTGGATCCTTAATCTGCTGTGCCACAGGAGGGCTCCTTTCATGCTTTTAAAGTATGCAGTCTAGGAGTTCCCTTCGTGGCTCAGTGGTTAACGAATCCGACTAAGAACCATGAGGTTGCGGGTTCGATCCCTGGCCTTGCTCAGTGGGTTAAGGATCTGGCGTTGCCGTGAGCTGTGGTGAAGGTTGCAGACGCGGCTCGGATCCTGCATTGCTGTGGCTGTGGCGAATGCCGGCGGCTACAGCTCCTGTTAGACCCCTAGCCTGGGAACCTCCATATGCCGCGGGTGCGGCTCTACATAAAGGCAAAAAGACAAAAAAATAAATAAATAAAGTATGCAGTCTAAAGGCATGCGAATGTATAAAGAATAATGCAACTGGTACCCATGAATTTAAGAGATAAGTTTAATAAATTTTTGAAATAAAGGGAGTTCCTGCTGTGTCACGGTGGGTTAAGAATCCAGCTGCAGAGGTTCAGGTTGCTCTGGAGGTGGGGGTTCAATCCCTGGCCTGGTTGAGGGTGTTAAAGGATCTGGCATTGCCACAGCTGCAGCGTAGGTTGCACCTTTGGCTTAGATTCAATCCCTGGCCCAGGAACCTTCCATGTGCCGAGAGTGCAGTTACTTAAAAAAAAAAAAAAAGTCTCTACCACCGTAGCTAGGTCTTCTAGCATTGTTCGCCCTTTCTCCCCCAACCTCTCTTCTGACCTGGTGTTTCTTATACCAACCTATGCATTTTTCTAGAATTCTATTAAAGATGTATGCTTTTCTAAACAAAATATAGTGTCTTTTTTTGTGATTTTAAGTTTCGTGTAAATTGATACGAATTTATTTTTGTAACTTTTTCTATTCAGCCTTATGTTTGTGAGATTCATTCTCGGTATGTGAGTTCTTCATTTTCGCTGTTGTATAATATTCATTGTGTGACTGTAACTCTGTATTTGTGCGTTTTCCTGTTTGTACTTGGAGAGTGCTGCCAGGAACATTGTATGTTTTCTCCTGACTTGGGAGAATTTCTCTGGGGTTTATACCTAAAACCGGATTTGCTGGGTCATGTGATGTGCACATCTTTAACTATCACATTATTCTTCAGAGGGGCTATATCAGTTTATATTCCCAATACACTCATTTCTGTTGCTGCATACTTTAATTTCACATACTGTTAAATTTTAAATTTTTTGGCTTTCTTCTGAGTTTGAAACAGTTCATTGAGGGAGTTCCTGTCGTGGCTCAGTGGTTAACGAATCCGACCAGGTTGCAGGTTCGATACCTGGCCTCGCTCAGTGGGTTAAGGATCTGGTGTTTCAGTGAGCTGTGGCGTAGGTTGCAGTTGCAGCTCGAATTGCGCATTGCTCTGGCTGTGGCGTAGGCCGGCAGCTACAGCTCTGATGAGACCCCTAGCTTGGGAACATTTCATTGAGCTTTAAATTGTACTTCTCTGATTAGTAGTGAAGGTGAGTATCTTTTCGTATGTATATTAGCCACATAGGTTTCCTCTTTTTCAGATTGCCTATTTGGCTCAGTGGAAACGAATCTGACTGGTATCCATGAGTGTGGGTTTGATCCCTGGCCTCACTCAGTGGGTTAAGGATCCACCGTTGCCGTGAACTATGGTGTGGGTTGCAGATGAGGCTTGTATCTGGTATTGCTGCGGCTGTGGTGTAGGCTGGCGGCTGCAGCTCCAGTTCAGCCCCTAGCCTGGGAACCTCCATATGCCACGGGTGCGACCCTAAAAAGACAAAAAAAAAATTGCCTATTCATCCTCTTATCCCACTTTATTTGCAGCATTTATCATAACTTGACATACAGTATATAGTTTCTTGTGTGTGTGTTTTGCTTTACCAACCACAAGGTCAGAGACTTAGTCCTTTTGTCAGTGTTGTATCCAGTGCCAAGGACAGTGCCTGGCATATGGTAGGCATGAAGTAACTATTTAATCATTTTTTTTAACCTAAATAACTGAATTTTTTTGCCTTTTTATTGATTTGTAGAAGTTCTTTATATAGTCCAGTCTGGATTTTAATTCTTTGTTTACATGTATTGGAAATATACTTTCCTGGTGTTTGAATTCATCTTGATTTTTCTGAAGCATATACACATATTTATCAATCTTCACCTTTATGGTTTATACTTACAGTATCTTGTTTCATATCCTCTACCCTGAGTATATTCAGATTATTTTCCTCTAAAACTTTTCTTCTAGGAGTTCCCGTTGTGGTGCAGCGGAAACAAATCCAACTAGGAACTATGAGATTGTGGGTTCAATCCCTGGCCTCGCTCAGTGGGTTAAGGATCCGGGTTGCTGTGAGCTGTGGTGTAGGTCACAGATGGGGCTCGGATCTGACATTGCCGTGGCTGTGACGTAGGCCGGCGGCTACAGCTCTGATTTGACCCCTAGTCTGGGAACCTCCATATGCCGTGGGCGCGGCCCTAAAAAGACAAAAGACAAAAATAAAATAAAACTTTTCTTCTAAATGTTTTAAAGCGTTTCATATTTAATGTTTATAGGCTTTTTTTTAAGTCCCTCAGAGTTTTTGTCTTTGATGTCAGGAATGGGTCTCATTTTACTTCTTCCATATGATTGGTTTTGTTTTGTTTTTTGTATTTTTTGTTTTTTGTTTTATGGCTGCACGCATGGTGTGTGAAAATTGCCGGGCTAGGGATTGAATCTAAGCAATAGCTTCGGCAACACAGAATCCTTTAACCCACTGTGCTGGGCTGGGCATTGAACACGCCCTTGCAGCAACCTGAGCCACTGTATTTGGATTTGTAACCCACTTCACCACAGCACGAACTCCTCCATATGATTGGTTTTAATATTCTGAATCTCAAGTCCTGACTTATTTTGGGACTTTGTATAGTGGCCTTTATACTTTGTGTAGTGGTCTTAATACCTTTCTCCCAGGCTTAAAACTTAACTTTATCTGTGAGAAATTGGAAAATGTCAGTGTAATCTAAAAACAGATCCAAGAGGTGGAAAGGTAGGATTGTTGAGTCAGAGCTAGCATGAGTTGAACAGCTGTTGACTCTTCCAAAGGGAAAACTCCATATACAAGAATCACTTAGCACAGTTCTCTTAGTAAGATTTGTGGTTATACTGTTTTTTTTTTCTTAATTTTTAATTTTTGTTTTTTTGTTTTTTTTTTTTTAGTTTTTAGGGCTGCACTCATGGCATATGGAAGTTCCCAGGCTAGGGGTTGAATTGGAGCTGTAGCTGCTGGCCTACACCACAGCCACAGCAGCTCCGGGATCCAAGCCACGTCTGCAACCTATACCACAGCTCAGGGCAACACTGAATCCTTAACCCACTGAAGAAGACCAGGGTTTGAACATGCGTCCTCATGGATACTAGTCGAATTTGTTTGCACTGCACTACAGTGGGAACCTCCTGTACTGGTTTTTATAGCTGTCCATTTTTCTGGTTAAACTTATGAATATGGGGCTAATTCTGGTGAGCAGTTAACACTGTTGACAAGTATTTTGGAAATAAGATGCATTTGTGAGGAACACTGCCTAGGAGTGGCTCAGTGGCCTTGGGATTTGGTATTTTGTGGGAAGAGGAGGCCTGTTTCCCTAATCGTGTTTGTAAATTGATTTTGAGTTAACATCAGCTGCAAAGCAGTTGTGAGTTTTATATTTAGAATTAACAACCATTGAGTGCCCTTGTGCAGCAGATGAAGGATCTGGTGTTGTCACTGCTGTGCAGCGGGTTCAGTCCTTGATTCTGGGAATTTGCACGTGCTATGAGCATGTCCCCTGCACCCAACCCCCCAAAAAAGAGCACAACCAGAATATATGGACATTTTGGGTAGATTTCCAAAATTGCTGATAAGATTATTTCTGACAGTAAGTGAAAATAATTTAATTTGGCAGTAATGTGGGAACTAGTTTTGAACTTTGTGTCAAATCTAGTGGTTTCTTCCGATTTGTTATTTTATTTTTTGCTTTTTTAGGACTGCGCCCACGGCATATGGAGGTTCCCAGGCTAGGGGTCTAATCGGAGTTACAGCTGCCAGCGTACGCCACAGCCACTCCAGATCCGAGCCGCATCTGCTACCTACACCACAGCTCATGGCAACCCCGGATTGTTAACCCACTGAGCGAGGCCAAGGATGGAACCCACAGCCTCATAGTTCCTGGTCAGATTGGTTTCCGCTGCACCATGACGGGAACTCCCTGATTTGTAGTTTTAAAAGAAAAGAACTCCAAAGGTGAATATGCTTTAGTAGGTTCTCCAGTATGACATAATCATATCTGAATTTGATACCGGAAATAATCTGTCACAAATATTTATAACATTATTCTGGCATCAAATTCAGTCTCTCTCCTATTGCTTGTTCACAGGTGAAAGCAGATGTGACTCATCTACAAGTTGGTTATCCTGGCCTGGTGCTCTGGATTAAATGGGTTACTAATCAAATGAGTTTTGGATATATATATATATAAAATTTATTTTGGTAAAACTAAGCATATGTGGAAGGTATATGCAGTAGTTTTTTGTTGAATAAATTTCTTTTCAGATCTAAAGAGAATTAGATTTGTTCTTATGTAGCATCCCCCATAGCTTCTAGTAGAGTACATTCCAAATAAGATTTAGGAAAAACAGATTGCATAAGGCACATTAAAGGGTTTTTTTTTTTTTTTTTTTTTGCTCCTAGATAATAAGTAACTGGGAAGAAAAGTGAGAAATCAGAGTAGACTGGATTTTGGATTTTTGTTTGTGGTTTAAAGTTCTTTAACAGGTAAAAGGCATGATCATGTGGAAAGAACTAGAACACACTGAGAGCCTTTAGCTCTAGTTTTACCTCACCTTCTTAGGCAGGTCTCTTCCTTTTTTCGTGGCTCACTTTCCCTTCTGTGAAACTAAGGTTGTACAGGATAATGGTCTCTAGGAGTGCTTCCACTGCTCTGTCCTCGGTGACTCTAATTCTAGTGAGATTTGTTCATAACTGGTATTCTGGGTCAGATTAGAGTGCATGGTCTCTTAATCACAAGACTCTCTGCTTTTTAATTAAAGCCGGTAGTAGACCTCCTCAAGGCTGCACACCCACTGCGGGGTCTGATGATAATGAGCGTTCTCTTCCCTAGCACTCCATGTCCCAGTTATTATTTTTTTGCTTTTTATATTTGATGAGATTTGGAAATAGAGCCATAAAAGTTATAAATGTAGGCTGGAAGTTGTAGTAATATCAGATTCTAGGCAGGATAATGATAATATTGAGCAGAGGTAAGTGCTCTTATATTATAAGCTCCTGGAAAGGTGCAGATTTTCTGATTCATCTTTGTGCTTTCTACAGTACCCGGTGATGGAAATGAACAGTTGTTTATCGCTGTTACTTGAGTGCTTGCTGTATTACTAGGCACTGTCCAATGATTTAGACGTTTTCCTTGTTTAATCATTGTAGTAGCCAGTGAGATAGTGTGGTCTGTATTTTAATAGATCTGGAAACTTAGGCTTAAAAGAGTCAAAATGTTTTAAAGTAGTTTTTATGTGACTCCAGGGCTGTACTCTCTTTCTTTCTTTTTTATTTTTTTGTGACTGCACCGGCAGCATGGGGGAGTTCCCAGCCAGGGATTGAACCCGTGCCACAGCAGTGACCCAAGCCGCTGCAGTGATAGCACCGAATCCTTAACTTGCTGTGCCACAGAGGAACTCTGCCTGTACTCTTCCTTGCTTCACTGTGCTGCCTAGCAAAGTCATTATCCATTGGGTGCATTCAGTGTTAACTCCGTGAAATACTTGTAAAATGTTTAACAATATTTTCTGTCCAGGAGTTCCCGTTGTGGCTCAGAGGTTAATGAACCTGAATGGGATCCATGAGGGTTATTGAGGTTCTATCCCTGGCCTCGCTCAGTGGGTTAAGGATCCGGTGTTGTGTGAGCTGGGGTGTAGGTTTTAGATGCGGCTCAGATCCCCCGTTGCTGTGGTTGTGGTGTAGGCTGGCAGCTGTAGCTCTGATTTGACCCCTAGGCTGGGAATTTCAGTATGCTCTGGGTGCAGCCCTAAATATATATATATATATATATATATTTTTTTTTTTTTCTGTTCATTGTTTTGCATCTGTATGTTAGTATTTTTAGAACAGAGGGAATAGCTGGTTCTAATAGGCCAGCTGAGTATCTTACTAATAGGACATCCTTAAGGCAGGGCATCATGTGGATGGCAGTTGTGTTCCAAAATGAAAAACCAGAAAGGAGGACCGGAAATTGAGGAAAGGGAGGGTAGAAATTGGGAAGGAGACTTCTTTTCATTATATACTCTTGTACAGTTCGAAATTTTTACGGTGCATGTATTACTAAAATGAAAAATGCTAGGTAAAAAGAACTAAACATTTTAGTTTGCTCAGGCAAATAACAGTTTAATATCTCAAATTCTGTGATTTTGTACGTTTTCCACTTTTTAAAAGCTGGAATTCCCTGGTGGCTCAGTGGGTTAAGGATCTGTTGCCATTGCTGTGGCTTAGGTTCTGTCCTTGTCCCAGGAACTTCTGCGTGCCTTGAGCATGGCCAAAAACAAACACAACAGCAGGAGAAAACTGTGTATATGTGCTACGTATGGAAGAATCTTGAAGACGTTGCTCTAGGTGACATGAGATGTATGATTCTGACTATCTAGAGTAGTCAGATTCATAGAGACAAAGTAGAATGGTGGTTGCAGTGGTGGGGGTGTTACTGTTTAATGGGTACACAGTTTGTGTTTCAGAAGATGAGAAACACATCTGGAGATGAATGGTGGTGATAGTTGCATAACAGTGTGAATGTGTGAAATGCCACTGATTTGGACCTTGTGCTTAAAAATAGTTAAAATTGTAAATTTTGTGTTATGAATTTTTTTCTTTCTTTTTTTTTTGCGGTGGGGGGGGCCACACCTTCAGCATATGGAAGTTCCCAGGCTAGGGGTCGAATTGGAGTCCTTACAGATACTAGTCGGGTTCACTACCGCTGAGCCACAACAGGAACTCCTATCTTATGAATATTTTACCATTTAAAAAAACACGTTATAGGAGTTCCTGTTGTGGCTCAGTGGTTAATGAATTCGACTAGGAACCATGAGGTTGCGGGTTCGATCCCTGGCCTTGCTCAGTGGGTTAAGGATCCGGTGTTGCCGTGAGCTGTGGTGTAGGTTGCAGATGCAGCTCGGATCCCGCGTTGCTGTGACTCTGGCGTAGGCTGGCAGCTGCAGCTCCTGTTAGCCTGGGAACGTCCATATGCTGCGAGTGTGGCCCTAGAAAAAGGCAAAAAGACAAAAACAAACAAAAAACACATTATATCTCCAATATTTGTTCATTTGTTTGTCATTAAGCAAACATATACCCAGATGCTGGGAATACAAAAAAGGAGTTTGATCTTGATACTTGCCCTCGTGGAGCAAAATAGTCTGGTAATGTTGCATGACTAGTAGTTTTCAAAGAAATATGTTGTAAGGAAATGGTGATAGCTTATAGAAGTTTTGTAATGGGATTTAAAAATAACTTCTAGAAAAATAGCTCTTTGATTTCCCCACAGTGTTATATGCTGGGTGGGCCAGAGGATTCAGATGGGAATGTTTCTGTTTTTCCCCAAGTCACCTCCGTATAGCCTGAGAGCAAGATTTTAAAAACTCATCTAGGAAGGAACTGTCAGGTGCACAGATGGTGTGTTGATCCCTCTCGTAAATTGAGAACCTGGGGCACAGAATAATGGTGTCATTTAGGGGGCAGACTCATTCAGCCTGGAATCAAGTATAGGTTTAGGTTTGTTGCCAGAGTATTCTGCTGCTTTAAGAGATTTTGAAGATGTAGTATCTTATATTTAAGTCTGTCGTAAATCCGAATTCTGACTTAACATAATTATTTAATGACCATGTGACTACTCATACCAGTGGGTTGAAGTCTTTCACCTCAATGTGACTTTAATGTTGGCCTGATTAATTATTATTGAGTACTACTAGTGTGCTAAGCACTGTTGCAGTAACTTTATACATGTACTAGTTTAATTTTCAGAACCCTTTGTAGTAGGAATCAGTTTTACAGATAAAGAATCAGAGATCCCCCTGTGGCACAGTGGGTTAAGAATCCCACTGCAGTGGCTCTGGTTGCTGCAGAGGCATGGGTTTGATCCCTGGCTTGGTGCTGTGGGTTAAAGGGTCCAGCGTTGCTGCAGCTGTGGCTCAGATTCAATCCCTGGCCTGGGAACTTCCATATGCCTTGGGTTCGACCATAAAAAAAGAAAAAAATAACCAGAGATAGTGAGATTTAATTAAGAGACTTACCACAGGTCTTAAAATTACTAGCTGGTAGAGTGAGAATCAACCAAACCTAGGCACTTTAGCTTTAGAGCATGTGTTCCTTTTTCTTATTTATTGGGGTGCTTTGCAAATTGTTTTGGGATGATTGCCTTGTTGTAAATTCCTGGGCATAAATATTGAAAACTGGCATTTTCTGGAATTCCCTTGTGGTGCAGCAGGTTAGGGGTCGCTGCAGCTGTGGCGTAGGTCACAGCTTTGGCTTGAATTCAGTCTCTAGTCTGGAAAATTCCATGTGCTTCAGGTGTGGCCAAAAAAAGAAAGAAAATGTAGAAACTGTTCTTAGTTCATAGGTCGTACAAAAACAGGTTGGGCTTTGTGCCTTCATTTGCTTACCCCCCAAACACAGAAGGTCCTGTATACACAACACATTTGGAAGTATCTATCCAAAACCATTCATGATAATTTCACCACAATTGGATTCAGCCTTGTTTCCTGTTGATACCAGGGGAGCTACTTGGAGCAAGACATTGCACAGTTTTCTGTGGTGAAGCACTAAAGGTTTATTTTCCCAGCTGTCGTAATCTTATCGATTCCTAGTGTTTTTTTCGTGGGGAACGGCTATGATTAAATTTTGTCATTTATTAGATCCTTTGGGTTAACCTGAATAGAAGACACTGTACTCTTGTTAACTTTTATTGGTATTAACTTCCTTTTGAAACTAGAACACATTCGTCCTTAAGTGTTATAGAAGCCACTTGTGTTTGGTGGTTTGAAGGACTAACTTTGACCTCAGGTTGATAGGAGCAGGCAAAGGCATCCTTGAGTTTCCTTATGTCCCCCCTCCCCTTTTTTTTAATAGCTGCACCTGCGGCACATGGAAGTTCCTGGGCTAGAGGCAGAATTGGGAGCTGCAGCCAGGAATCGAACCCACATCCTCATGGGCACTATGTTGGGCTCTTAACCTGCTGAGCCACAATGGAAACTCCATTTTCCTTACGTTTTATATCTCTTAAAAAAAGATTACTGGGGTTCCTGAGGTGAGATAAAATAAAAAATTTCAGGTCTTTCAATAGGAGGTAAAAAACTATGATCCTGGAATGTTAGTGTTCACGCTTTGTTTGGATTTAGGAACAGTGTTGTTGTGTAAGGTGTAGTGGCACGTGGAATGTGTATTCTGAGCTACACTCTGGTCAAAGGTACTGTTCTTTACCTGGATTATTGTAGTCAGTATCTAACAATTTCTTCTGCCCTTGCTTGCCCTGTTAAGGTCTATTCTACACTCAGCAGCCAAAAAGATCCTTTTTTTTTTAAGGGCCGTCCGTACCCTTGACATATGGAAGTTCCCAGACTTAGGGGTCGAATTGGAGCTGCAGCTACCAGCCTATGTCATGGCCACAGGAGCGCCAGATCCAGGCTGCATCTTGGACCTACACTGCAGCTCAAGGCAACATCAGATCCATTAACCCTGAGCAAGGTCAGGGATGGAACCCGTGTCCTCAAGGATACTAGTCAGGTTCGTTACTGATGAGCCACAGAAGGAACTCCCAGCCAAAACGATCCTTTTGAAACATAATTCTGGTTATGCCTGTGCTCAAAACGCTGCTGTGGCTGCCTACATTACCCACAGGAAAACCGAAGTCCTCCTGATGGCTTTGGATTCACCCATGTCTCTGACCTGATCTTCCAACTGCTCCCTGGAGACTGCCTTGCAGCCACTCTTTTTGTCAGATACATAAAGCGTGTTTCCTCCGCAAAGGGTCTTTACACTCGCTCTTTCCTCTATTTGATCCCCTTTGCCTGCAGATAAGGCACAGCATACTTTCTTTCTGTCTCTGCCTTCTCTGACCACTTTTATGTTATGGCCACACCTGCGGCATATGTAAGTTAACCGGGCCAGTGTTGAATCTGAGCCATAGCTGGGAAAACACTGGATCCCTTAACTCAGTGTGCTGGCTGGGGATCGAACCCCCACCTGTGCAGCCACCCAAGTTGTTGCAGTCAGATTCTTTAACCCACTGTGCCACAGTGGGAACTCCCTCTGACCACTTTACATCAAATGGTAACTATTATTCTCCATGTGCTCCCTCCCATCTGCCCCTTAGAATATTAAGCTCCAGGAATGAAGAAATTTTTAATTGCTAAACCTCCATTGTCTGGAATAGGCAATGTAATAGGCACTTAATAAATTTTTTTTTTTTGTCTTTTTGCCTTTTCTAGGGCCGCACCCACGGCATATGGAGGTTGCCAGGCTAGAGGATCTAATTGGAGCTATAGCCGCCGGCTTACACTACAAACACAGGCACAGCAACGCGGGATCCGAGCCGTGTCTGCAACCTTTACCACAGCTCCCTGCATTGCTGGCTCCTTAAGGCACTGAGTGAGGCCAGGGGTTGAACCTGCAAGCTCATAGTTCCTAGTCGGATTTGTTAACCACTGAGTCACGACAGGAACTCCCTTAATAATTTTTTTTTGTTGAATAAGTGGACAAATAGGGAAATTGTATAGAAGGGGAGAAAAGGTATATTGCTGGCAGTGCTCTGGTGGTCTTGCTAATATACTGATATCTGATGAAGGGAGGTTCAGGAGACTGAGGCTGAAAAGTATGCCAAGATGACACAGATGGGCCAGGTTTGAGGGTGCATAAAAACTGGTGGCAGGGATAACTTAGGGCTTCAGGTCTCTCCTTAACTGTCATGGAATAACTAAGGACCAGAGCCCCAGATTTATGTCTCCACCCATTGCAACAATGGAAAATCTGAAGATTTGTTGGGATGGTGAAATTCTTGCCAGTGTCTGAGAAGAGGTTCATTAATAGGGAAGAAACATGATGTGATAATAAAATGGAAGAGGTGTGTCTGTGTGTGTCTTAGTCTTAACTGGTTAGAATTTTAAGAATGGGTGTATTGAAATAGTGCTTTAATTGGTGCATTGTAGCATAAGCGGTTCCCAGTCTTGGTATAGTCATCTGGGGTTTTCTCAGGTCAGCTCATGTGAGCCCCTGTACCTCTGCAGTTAAAAACAGGGAAAGAAGTTTCTGTTGATGTAACCTAGGGTGAGTTTCCAGGATGACCTGCAAGAATATATGCAAAAGTATTTTATTTTATTTTTTGTCTTTTTTTTTTTGTCATTTTAGGGCCTCACCTGCGGCATGTGGAGGTTCCCAGGCTAAGGGTCTCACAGGAGCTATAGCCGCCGGCCTTCACCACAGCCACAGCAACACGGGATCTCAGCCGCATCTGCAACCCACACCATAGCTCACGGCAACGCTGGATCCTTAACCCACTGTGCAAGGCCAGGGATCGAACCCGCAACCCCGTGTTCTTAGTCGGATTCGTTAACCACTGAGCCACGACAGGAACTCCAGTCTTAATTTTTTTTTTTTTGTCTTTTTGCCTTTATCTAGAGCTGCACCCGCGGCATATGGAGGTTCCCAGGCTAGAGGTCTAACAGGAGCTGTAGCTGCCGGCCTTCGCCACAGCCACAGCAACACGGGATCCGAGCCGCGTCTGCAACCTACACCACAGCTCACGGCAACGCTAGATCCTTGACCCACTGAGCAAGGCCAGGGATCGAACCCACAACCTTAGTCGGATTCCTTAACCACTGAGCCACAACGGGAACTCTTTTTTTTTTTTTTTCTTATTGTTTTTAAGAGTAGGTTTTTGGTGAGTTCTCGTTGTGACTCAGTGTTAACGAATCCAACTGGTATCTGTGAGGATGCAGGTTCAATCCCTGGCCTCTCTCAGTGGGTTAAGGATCTGGCATTGCCGTGAGCTGTGGTGTAGGTGACAGATGAGGCTTGGATCTGGCATTTCTGTGGCCATGGCATAGGCTGTCAGCTGAAGCTCCTATCTGATCCCTAGCCCAGGAACGGTATAGGTCAAGAGTTTTACCGCTTGGGTATTCAGTTTACTCAGCAAATACATACAGTGTTAGGTATATAGAGTTTGCTGCCCTGTGAGGGAAGCTGATGTATTAACTAACAGACATGATGAGATGAGTGTAAGGAGAGACATGTCTAAGGTAACCCAGAGAAGTGGTACCTAATCTAGCCTGGTTTAGCCAGGGACAGCTTGCTGGGGAAGGAGACCCTCATAAGAATGAGGGTTTGGAGGAGTTCCCTTCGTGGCTCAGTGGTTAACGAATCCGACTAAGAACCATGAGGTTGCGGGTTCCATCCCGGGCCTTGCTCAGTGGGTTAAGGATCCGGCGCTGCCGTGAGCTGTGGTGAAGGTTGCAGACGCGGCTCAGATCCTGCGTGGCTGTGGCTGTGGCGAAGGCCGGCAGCTACAGCTCCTGTTAGACCCCTAGCCTGGGAACCTCCATATGCCGCGGGTGCGGCTCTACATAAAGGCAAAAAGACAAAAAAAAAAAAAAAGAGGGTTTGGAAAGAGGGGAGGAGCCTTTCTTGGCTGAGGGCTCCACATGTACCAAGAGACAAAGCTTAAGGAAATGCATTCCTTTCTTTCATGGCTGAAGAGGCTAAGAGCATTTAGCTGTGTGCAAACCGCAGGTTTCAGAGAAAGCTAAGGTGGCTGTCCTTAGTTGAGTGAATGCTGAGTAAGTGAAAAAAGGAAAGATTAATTTCAGGACTGGACCTTCAGATTACTTGGGTGCCTTCCTACTTTACAGTATTATGAATGAATGATAAAACTTTAGGAGTTCCCTGGTGGCCTAGCGGGTTAAAGATCTGGCAGTGCCACCTCTGTGGCTTGGGTCTTTTCTGTGGCATGGGTTCAGTCCCTGGCCTGGTAACTTCTGCATGCATGACACCACCACCACCACCACCCCTCCCCCCAAAAAAAAGAAAAAGAAGGAAAAATCTTTAATAAGCTAGGAGTGAGGACATTAGTTACATACTGAGGTTGCCGATTTTGGAACTTGGGTTTTCCTGTTGCTTTGGTGTATGGTCATGTTAGTAATGTTTAGATCTGGGAATATTTAAATAACTGGATCCGAAGGATTTTTTTGTGCTTTGAGGGATGGGAATGGGGGTTTTCAACTTGAAATGTGTGTGTTAAATTTAGTTCAGCATACTTCACTTACATTTTTTGGTTTTAAACATCTGATTCTCCTGAAGTTATTCTCCTGAAGTTATTCTCCAGGTTGAATTATGGAGTTTGCAAATTAAACTTGTATAATGCAAACCATAGCACCTGAAATGCTGCCAGTGAAAGTATCAGGTTACAAGAGGAAGGTTTTAGCTTTCCATGTTGCAGCTCTCCTGTAGGACGTTGGGTGAATTAAAATTAGTATGGGAGACAGAGACCTGCAGGCCAGTGTACTTTGGAAGAGAACCCCGTGTCCACTTGGAGTGAATGAAGTTGAGGGGTAAAGGAAAGCTTCTGCTTATAAATTTCAAGCATCTGTATTTCAAGATGCAGTCTGCAAGGTTTCGGTAGCTATTTTATCACTGTTTATTTCTTCTCATTCCAGAATTGTATCCTGACTGTAAATTGGAGAAGCCAGCAGCACTGCCAGTGTTCTTCGAGGTAGTGTCTGTGTGGGATCTGGTATAAGTCGAATCATTGTTCAAATAAGGTAAGTGTGTAGTGGTAAAAGGGACTAATAATAACTTCACTGGCTCATAAAACCAGTCTTTTGTTGAGTTGTTAATCCAGAAGATTCCTTAATGGAAGTTCTGGGTTCTTACTAAGCAATGTTTATTTTTCAGTTTAACAAACTGAAACATGATCATAACAAGCTTTGCTCTCCTCTCTGAACTAACTTTTGAGTTTTTATATGCCTTTTTTTTTTTTTGGTCTTTTTTAGGGCCCCGCCTGAGGCATATAGAGTTCTCAGGCTAGGGGTCTAATCAGAGCTGTAGCCACCGGCCGACGCCACATCCACAGCAACGTGGGATCCGAGCCACGTCTGCAACCTATACCACAGCTCATGGCAACGCCAGATCCTTAACCTACTGAGCAATGCCAGGGATTGAACTCTCAACCTCATGGTTCCTAGTCAGATTCGTTAACCACTGAGCCACAACGGGAACTCCCACTTTAGAGTTTTTAAATAATACATTTTATTCACTTGGACATATTGAAAAGGATCTACTGTAAACCTTACACACATATACACACACTCACTGTTAATAGTTCGATGAATAGCCTCTTTTCAGGCATATGTTACTTGTACGTATATGTACCAATAAAATTGGAGTTATGTTTGTCACCTGGTTCTTGTTATCAAGAACAAGTCTTTTTCTGATGGATTTTTCTTTCTTTCTTTCTTTCTTTTCAGCCACCCTGTGGCATGTGGCGTTCCCAGGCCAGGGATCAGATCCAAGGGCTTCTTATGAAAAACAGTCCTTCTTGCCCCCTTCCCATTCCCTAGAAACAGCCATTTCCAACTCTTTACTGTTTCTTTTGGTATTACCTCTAAATAATAAGCTTGTGGATTTTATAATTTTGGATATTGTCTCTTAACTTCCTGCCTTGGATAGTGGTGGTTCCTTGTAGAAGGCTCGACCACACACCCACCTTCATTGTCACTCTGATTATATTGTAGTTTAGGTTAGAGCAGTATTCACTTAATATTATGGTTATGTGTAGCTTATTCACAGCCAAATCATGTTGCATGCTGTGGCTAATTTTCCTTTTTTCTACAACTTTTTGTTTTCACTGTTGATATTTATCTTTTTCTGGTTTGTTTTGCTTAGTTTCTGTGTTCTTATCACTAATTTCTTTCTGAACTCTGCAAAAGTGTCAGTCTTCCTCAGTACTTTAAGCATTTTGTATTATAAAATTTATCGTAGAGTTATTTTCGTATCTGATTCATTCTGGACATGTGCTCTAAGCAGCTTCCCAGCTGTCATACTGTTTTAGATACTTCGTATAAGTGGAATCATGCAGTTTTTGTCTTTCTCTGACTGGCTTATATCACTTGGCATAATGTCTTCGAGGTTCCCACGTGTTGTCATATACTGTAGAATTCCTTTTTAACGCTGAGTAGTATTCCATTCCATAAATCACATTTCCTTTTTTTTTTTTTTAAGGGCCTCACCCGTAGCACATGGAGGTTCCCTGGCTAGGGGTCAAATTGGAACTGTAGCCGACAGCCTATACCACAACTTACAACAAGGCCAGATCCTTAACCCACTGAGCAAGGACAGGGATTGAACCTGTGTCCTCATGGTTAGTAGTCAGATTCGTTACCACTGAACCACTACGGGAACTCCAATCACATTTCCTTTATCCACTTGCCTGTTGATGGACATTTATGTCTTTTCCACATCTTGGCTGTTGTGATAGTGCCTTAGTGAACATGGGAATGCTAACATTTCTTTTGAGGTCTTGATTTCAGTTCTTTTGGATAAATACTCAGCAGTGGGATTGATGGATATGTGTTCTTGAAATCAAGAGCTCTCTTTAGTTCTCTGAGTGAAGCAGAGATATGAGACTATTGCATAGTATTTAAGATAATGGATAGTTTCTTCATATGTAAAATCGGGGTAATAAATAGTATCTACCTTATAACAGAATTGTAAGTTAAGTGATTTTATATATGAAAAGCATTTAGAGAAGTGCCAGGCTATTAGTAATAATAGTATTAGTATTATTACATTTCTGTCCTTTTATGATGGAGACAGTCATATCTTTTAGTTTTTAGGTTTTTTTCCTTTTTTTTTGTCTTTTTGCCTTTTTGCCTTTTTATGTAGAGCTGCACCCGCGGCATATGGAGGTTCCCAGGCTAGGGGTCTAACAGGAGCTGTAGCTGCTGGCCTTCGCCACAGCCACAGCAACGCGGGATCCGAGCCGCGTCTGCAACCTACACCACAGCTCACGGCAACGCCGGATCCTTAACCCACTGAGCAAGGCCAGGGATCGAACCCGCAACCTCATGGTTCCCAGTCGGATTCATTAACCACTGTGCCACAACGGGAACTCCTAACAGAATATCTTTCTAACTTAACTTTTGTATTTTGTTCCATTTATTTGTCTAATCTTGTACTAATACTCATTGCTTTATTACTGTTGCCTTATTTTTCTTCTGTTCTAGATTCAGCAGACAAAATAAAATTAATGTTTCCATGCTTCTTATTTTTCTTTGTATTGGAACTCTGACAGTTCTTCAAGAGACTTAAGTATTTGAGACTAGGAAATAATGACTAGAATGACATGTACATAGGAAGTCAGTTGCATAATTTAAAAAATAAGCATATTGGATTTTTCACCTCTAAGATTCTTTGTCTTTTAAAACTGCTATTGATCTTTTGATTCATTCAGTCAGTAGGCACTTGAGTACTTGTTACTGTGCCTGTCCTCTGTACTAGGGGTTACCAGCAGTGAGCTTAACCCACTGTGCCAGGTTAGGGATTAAACCTATGTCCTGGCATCGCAGAGATGCTGCCAATCCATTGTGCCACAGTGGGAACTCCAGATTTTCATATATTTTAATTTCTGATTGGGAGAGAAACTGCATTTTGATTAAAAGAATGAATAAAGGTGTTTTCCAGCAAAAGTTGGTCATTTTGATCTTAAATTATTTATTATTTTCTCTGATATTTAAAAAAACAAAAAGAGTTCTCATTTTGGCTTGGTGGGTTAAGAACCCAACCGATATCCAAGCAGATGCAGGTTCAATCCCTGGCCTCACTTACCTGTCTCTTTGACTTTTTCCTGCCTTTCCAAGTTACTGAGAAGTACTGTGATCCTGTTCATTTAAGAAGTGAAAGATGGAAAGGGTGGAGTTTGCCATGTTATTGGGACAGAGAAACAATTTACTCACTGATGAGCTGGAAGGAAATATGACCTCTTGTTGGCTGTGTGATGGAAAGAAGCTAGCAGCAGGGTTCCTCGCCCTGACAGGTGTCTGTCACAGCGCCCTGACTCACTCTGGAAACTCGTCTTTCCCAAGTGAGGTTGGTGCTGCCTGAATTTGGTGTAAGTGGATTGCCCCCGTGCAAGTGATAGTTTTAGTTTATAAGTACAGTCAGAAGGTAACTGGCCAAGTCCCTGGCCAGCTATTTTCAGACAGATGGGCTAGTTCTTATAAAACAGTAGACTATGTTATGGATTTCAGATGATTTCTTCTATAGTAAATTTCAGAGTTGATGGGCTGGGAGTAGAGGGATGGTTCTTCTTTTAAAGCAGGAAGTTTAGTTTAATTCCATTTTTTAGAATCTGGCTGAAGTAAGGATGAGGAATGTCCTGCTCAGTTTGAAGACGAAGTTTTTTGTCAGCGGTAGAGCTATTCCAAACCCTCATTTTGTTGATGGGGAAAGAAGGCACAGAGAGATTAAGATAACACTTGCTTCAGATGAGGCGATTTGTATTTGTTAGCAGCCTGAGTTTAGTTTTGGTAAATTTCTCTCATTTAAGGTACCTGAACACTTGCTTGGTGCCTTTTTTTTTTTTTTTAGATTTTCATCACACACCAGTGGCAACAAAAAAGATCAGTTACGCCCTCCTACAAGGGTCCTGATATTTTTGGGGTGGAGAGAGGGAAGAAAGTTTGCAGTAGCCGAACAGACTAGAGCAACAGCTGCTGTGTATTAGTTGATGACTGGTACTTGGGCTTGAAAGGAGGGAAGTCAAGAAGACTTTCTCTCTGAGGCAGGACGGGCTCCCTGCCGGTGAGTCAGGATCCCCAGTCCCCACACTGGTGGCTTTCAGAAAAGAACTCTGTCAGAACAGGTCTGTTTTGCTCTGGGGAGCCCAAAGCATCCAAAAAGTAAGTAGCAGTACTGCTAGGAATTACCTATTTTCCTCAAGTTTGAAGTGATGGCAAAAAGTTACTACTTTTTTTTCCCCTGGGCAATTTAATGTGAATTTTGTAAAAAACAACGCAGTGCTCATGTTTATCGTCCAGAGAAATTAGGGCTGGGAAAGGAAGGGCGAAGATTGAGTTTGGAGAATTTGGAATTGGACCTTTGTGGCTAGGAGCTGGTTTATCCACTTTGCCAGTACTTCCTGCATTGACCGTGTTCTTAACAAAGGGGGACAAGCTCTTTTATTATTATAAATAATCCATGTGTACTCTTATATCAGGCTTGCTGTTAATTAATATACTCTTAAACTAGTGAGCTTACCCTCAGGAAAGCTTCTTAATATTCAGGTGAGAATTAAGAAAAATTATCTAGGAGTTCCTGTCGTGGCTCAGTGGTTAAAGAATCTGACTAGGAACCATGAGGTTGCGGGTTCGATCCCTGGCCTTGCTCAGTGGGTTAAGGATCTGGCGTGGCCGTGAGCTGTGGTGTAGGTTGCAGACGCAGCTCGGATCCCGCGTTGCTGTGGCTGTGGTGTAGGCCGGTGGCTACAGCTCCTATTAGACCCCTAGCCTGGGAATCTCCATATGCCGCGGGTGCGGCCCTAGATAAGGCAAAAAAGACCAAAAAAAAATGAAAAAAAATAAACATTATCCATGTGTCCATGGATAACTAACATGAATTATTTTTTTTAATGTTGTGAAAACAATGCGGAGAGTTGGGCCTTTCATTTCTGCAGTAACTCTGACACAAGAACCAAGGGACAGAAACTTTCTCTGATAGTGTGGGCTTTCCTGGCTATCCCTTAACCCTCCAGTTTCTGAACATAGAGGGTCCCTGTGCTGAACTGTTTCTGTGAAGTTTTTTAGAGCTGGTTTCTATTTTGAGTTCTTTCCATCCTGACAACTGTTAGGAAGAACACTGGAGAATTTGTTTTGTGTACAGGTCCATTATTAGCATAACTGAACTAAAATATATGCTCTCATTAATAAAAAAGGTTATTTTCAGGGAAGTTGATAGGCCAGGATAAAAGCACATTGGTAAAAAATTACACTATCAAATATGTTTATCCAGATGCCAAATAAACAAAGTGCGCTCACAATTTTTACAGTGGATTTTGGACTCTAGAATTAGAAGCTTTATTAGCTTTTTTGACTTGCTAACTCAAAAATATTGTTTATTAATGTGTATTTTCTCCTCTCAGCTGTTAGGAAGTAGTCACACTTCTAAAAACAAGTTGATGATATAACCCCACAATGGGAAAGGTATTTTGGGCCACTTATGTCCTGTAATTAGGAAACAGCTTAAAGTAGCACTTTGGAATTTAAATGTGTTTGAGCTGAATTTGGAGTCATTGTTATTTGCTGATAAGTGAATTTCCTTTTCGACTTATTTGCTGAGCACAGATGGAAACACATGTAGAGGTGAGCCTTTTGGGTCCCTTCATTTCATGTCTGGAATTTTTTTTTTTTTTTTTTTTTGTCTTTCTGTCTGTTTAGGGCGTACCCACAGCATGAGGAGGTTCCTGGGCTAGGGGTCCAATCAGAGCCATGGCCGCCAGCTTACGCTAGGGCCACAGCACTGCGGGATCATTAACCCACTGAGTGAGGCCAGGGATCAACCTCTGTCTCATGGATGTCAGTCAGGTTCGTTACCCACTGAGCTGTGATGGGAACTCCTGGATTTTCTAATGTAAGGATTCTGGGTTTTTTTGTTTTTAGGGGAAAGGTATGGGGAAATAGCTACAGAGGCTGGCTGTATCCACCCAAACTTAGGATTTTGACCATGAATTGAGCCCACCTGTAAAGAGCTGATAATTTTTTAAACTGAATGATGGATACACTTGAGTTTCTTACATTGCAATTTGCTGCTTTTGTGTATGTTTGAATCAACGCTTCCATAATAACATTTTTTGGCCACGCCCACTGTATGCAGAAGTTCCTGGGCCAGGGATCGAAACTGCACCATAGCAGTGACTTGAACTGCTGCAGTGACACACTGGATCCTTAACTTGCTGCCCCACAAGGGAACTCCAAGGCTGGCCTTTCTTAACACTCTCTAAAGTCACAAAAGAGGAAAACAATTCCATTGTGATAAAATTCCCCTAAAGTTTACCTATATGGACTTTGAATAATTCAACTGCAGTTTTATCTTTTTTGGGTCATGTGGAAATTACTAGAAGAAAGTAATTCAAATAGCTCAGAAGAAAGTAAGTAGAAAACACCATTAACTATGAATGTGAACAGCTTTTTAAAAGACTAGTAAAGGGAAGTCACCTGTAAATTCATAAGCTAAAAAAGATTATATGTAAAGTAAGAAGTGTGTACTCCCTTCTTGTCTGGGTGTCGTTATGTCTTTCCCTTCTCTTTCTCCCTTCCTCTTCATGTCTGTCTTTCTGATCCACAGCAGTAACCACTGTTAACAGTCTGCTGCACGAGCTTATATAGGTATGTCTTATATATCTACATACTGCACATGTTTAATCGAGCTCTACCAAATTACATAGATTTGGTATTTAAAGCTTGAATTTTTTTTTTTTTTTTTTGTCTTTTTGCCTTTTCCTAGGGCCGCACCCGCGGCATATGGAGGTTCCCAGGCTAGGGGTCTAACAGGAGCTGTAGCCACCGGCCTACGCCACAGCCACAGCAACGCGGGATCCGAGCCGTGTCTGCAACCTACACCACAGCTCACGGCAACGGCAGATCCTTAACCCACTGAGCAGTGCCAGGGATCGAACCCGCAGCCTCATGGATTCGTTAACCACTGAGCCATGACAGGAACTCCTAAAGCTTAAGAATTTTAATACTGAACTCCAGAATAATTTTGATTTTACAACATAGGTGAGGGCAGACCTTTTATTTTATCTATAGGTTAAGCAGTAAAATTACCTTTCTCCTCCAAAGGACCCTCCTCTCTTTTTTAGGGTATTTGCCTCTGTAAATTTTAAGACCTCAGAGTTGAAATTGGTGTTGTATTTACAGATGGGTTTAATAATTTAAGAGAGCTGCTTAATAGCAGAGTAAAAGTCGGGAAGGGTTCTCTGACTGGGTTCTTCAGGGATATGGGGTGTGTGTGTGAAGCCTTGACAGAGTGTTACCCTAGGGTAGGGATAGCCACAGCTGCTCTTGATTCTCTTTCCTTCTTTCTCTCCCTCCCTCTCTCCCCCTTTTGCTCAGGAGAGGATAATCTCCAGGGAAAAGCATAAAATAGTAAACACGTTTAATATTCCATGTGAGCTCTGCTTTCCTGTCTCTAACTGTTCGGAGGCACACAGAACACACCATCAGGCCCACTGCTTTGCCTGCAATCCTTTATGAATGGTGGATTTCTTTCTCGGCTGATTTTTTTTTTTTTTTTTTTTTTCAGTAATTTTGTTTACCAAGAGTTCTCTACTTCTTGCCTTTAGAGACTGTTGAGAGCAGGGCTGTCTTGACTGGACTTGATGGCTGTGGAGTTTCACTCTAGCCTGGCACTACTAAATGAAGTGTGTCTCCCTAATCCTGAGATCAGTTTGGCCTTCTGCGCCTTTAAGGAAGACATGCAAGGGATAAGAATGAGCTCAGCTTATAGTTTAGCAGTAGTAAGTAGGGCTGTGGTACATACTTAATTTTATTCTTGGACCGTATTGTTAACTCTTTGATGAACTGATCTTTTTTTATTCCTGCTTGTTTGATAAGAGAATGGAGAATGAAGAGGAAGTGTAAAGAGCCTGTTCTTTTAGCAAATGCTAAGTGTCCACTGCTTGGCTAAGCACTGTGCATAAAATTGAGAACAAATCAGACATCTCTAACCAGTTAGTAGCCTCCTGGGTTTGGTATCCTGAGTTGTTAACCTACTTGGTTAGCACTCTTGTGCTATCTGGCAGTCACCATACGTAGTGCCATCTGATCTGGAAAAGTGTACTGCCCTCTTGACAGAGCAGAGACGACAGTCCTGGGGCCTGGGCAGTGAACAGGGAGGCCAGCCCTAAATGGAATCAGTCCTCAGGGACTTGTCCCATTCTATTAAGGTTATGTTAGAGATTCTTAAAAAGGGAAAAGACTAATCTTAAGATTTATTTTAGAAGCACATATTGGTGGTAATTGTTGAAAATCCATTAATGAAATACAATAGAATTAAAGGACCAAAACCTCTTGATCATCTCAATAGATGTACAGTAAAAACATTTGAAAAAAAATTCAACGTACTTTCATAATAGAAATAATCCAATAAGAATAGAGACTTTCTCAACCTGATAATGGACATCTGTGAAAAACCTATAGGTATCATCGTAGTGAAAGGTGGAAGGAAGACAATGTTTTTCCCCTAAGTTCAGGAACAAGAGAAGAACGTCCACTTTTGTCATTTCTCTTCAACACTGTACCAGAGGTTCCAGCCAGGGCAGTTAGGCAAGAAAATGAAATAAAAGTCATCTAACTTGTCAGGGGAGAAGTAAAAGTATCTCTTTTGCACATGGTATGATCTTATTTAGAAAATCTTGAGGAATCCATTGAAAACTATTAATTAGAATTATTAAATGAATTCAGTAAGGTTACAGGATACAAGATTGAGTATATAAAAATGAGTTATATTTCTGTACACTAGCAATGAAGAGTCAAAATCAAATAGAAAAACAATTCCATTTCCAGTAGCATCAAAAAAAGAGTAAGATACTTAGGAATAAATTTAACAGAATGAGCACAAGATTTGTAATCACTGTGAAAAGGCATTCCATGTTCATCTATTGGAAGATTTAGTGTTAAGGTGACAGTTCTCTCCAAATTGATCTACAGATTTCAGAGTTTTTATCAAAATCCCATCTGATTTTGTTTCTTTTTTGCAGAAATTGGTATGCTGATTCTAAAATTCATATGGAAATGTAAGGGATCCAGAATAACCAAAATTGTCTTGGAGCAGGAGGAAGTTGGAAAACCCACACTTTTGATTTCAGAATGTATTACAAAGCTACAGAAATCAAGATTGTGGTATTGACATAAGTGTAGACACTTGGATTGGTGGAATAAAATTAAGAGTACTGAAGTAAACCCTCACTTTTGTGGGCAATTGATTATTGACCAAGATGCCAACATTTCAGTAGGGTAACAGTCTTTTCAACAAATGGTACTAGGGTGTCTGGATATCCACATACAAAAAGAGGAAGTTGGACCCTTAATATAAAATTTAAATCGAAATGGATCATAAACCTAAATCCAAAAGATAAAACTATAAAATTCTTAGAAGAAAATCTAGGAGTAAATATTTGTGACCTTGGGAAGACCCTTCTTAGACATGACACCAAAAGCAGAAGGAACAAAAAAAAAATTAGATGTAAATTTTTTTTTTCTTTTTAGGGCTGCACCCATGGCATATTTAGGTTCCCAGACTAGAGGTCAAATCTGAGCTGCAGCTGCCAGCCTACACCTCAGCTGTAGCAACACCTGATCTGAGCTGTGTCTGCAACCTATACCACAATTCACAGCGAACACCAGATCCTTAATCCACTGAGCGAGGCCAGGGAAGGAACCTGCATCCTCTTGGATACTAGTCAGGTTAGTACCGCTATGCCACAAAGGGAACTCCTAACATAAGTTTTGTGGTACAAAAAAAAAAAAAATTACGAAAGCTCTTGTTCTTGAAAGGTCAACATCAGGAAAATGAAAGGACAACCTACAAATTAATAGAAACTTTTTGTAAAGTGTACATTTAATAAGGGATCTGTATCCATGATTTATAAAGAAGTCTTATAATTCAATAAAAAGACAAATAATTCAACTTAAAAATGGACACAGGACCTAAATAGACATTTCTCGAAGATACATGGATAGCCAGTAAAGATAGGAAAATATGCTCAATAATAGTAATTAGGGAAATACAAATCAAAATCATAATGAAATACTACTTCATACCCACTAGGATACCTATAATAAAAAAGACCAACATTAGTAAGTGTTGGAGGGAGCTCCTGCTGCAGTGTAGCAGGATAAGGATCTCGCATTGTCTCTGTGGGGGCATGGGTTTGATTCCCAGCCTGGTGCAGTGGGTTGAGAATCCACTGTGCTGTAACTGTGACATAGGCTGCAGCTGTGTCTTGTGTACAGTCCCTGGCCTGGGAACTTCTATATTACACGGGTGCAGCCAAAAGGGATGTGGGGTGGGGGAAGGAAGTGTTGGAGATGTAGAGAAATCGGAACCCCCCTGTACTGCTGATGGGAACATAAAATGGTGTAGCTTCTTTGGAATATAGTCTGGCAGTACTTCTCAAGGTTCAGCATAGTGACAATACGACTGAACAGTAACACTCCTAAATATATACCTAAGAGAAATAAGAATATCTCCATACAACCCTGATACCAAAACCAGACAATGATACTAGCAGAAAAGAAAATTACAGGCCGATATCTTTGATGAATATTTTCTCAACAAAATATTAGCAAACCAAATCCCAATAACACATTAAAAAAAAGGTCATACACTGTGACCAAGGGTCATTAAGAATGGTTCAGCATATGCAAATCAAAAAATGTAATACCTCATATCAACAAAAGAAAAGACAAAAAGGAGTTCCTGTCATAGCTCAGTGGTTAACGAATACGACTAGGGACCATGAGGTTGCGGGTTCGATCCCTGGCACTGCTCAGTGGGTTAAGAATCTGGTGTTGCTGTGAGCTGTGGTGTAGGTTGCAGACTCGGCTCGGATCCCGCGTTGCTGTGGCCGTGGCGAAGGCCGGCAGCTACAGCTCCTGTTAGACCCCTAGCCTGGGAACTTCCATATGCCACAGGTGCGGCCCTAGATAAGGCAAAGAGACAAAAAAGAAAAAAGAAAGGCAAAAACCACATGACTATCTCAGTAGATGCAGAAAAAGCATAGAGGGCATATAGCTCAATTAAAACTATGACAAACCATCAGCCAGTGTAATGCTCAATGGTGAGAAGCCTTCCCACTAAAATCTAGAACAAGACAAGAATGCCTGTTCTCACCCTTTTTTTCAGCATAGTATTGGGAGTCCTAGCTGCAGCAGTCAGACAAGAAAGAGGAAAGGTATCCAAATTGGTGGTGAAGAGGTAAAATTGTCATTAAATGTGAATGATGTGATAGTATGTGTAGAAAACCCAAAAGACTTGACACAGAAACTACAAGATTAACATAAATCAGTTACATTTCTGTATACTAAAAATGAAATGTCAGAGAATGTAAACAATCCTTTTTAAAATCATACCCAAAAAAATTTTAAATACTTAGGCGTAAACCTGACCAAGGAGGTGAAAGACTCATATGCTGAGAACTTAAGATATTAATAAAGGAAATTGAAGATGATTCAAAGAAATGGAAAGCCTGTGTGCTTGGATTAGAAAAGTTAATATAGTTAATATGGCTATATTACTTAAAGCAGTCTACAGATTTAATGGGATTCTTATCAAATTACCCATGACGTATTTCAAAGAGCTAGAACAAATAATCCTAGAATTTATATTGAACCAGAAAAGACTCAGAACTGCCAAAGCAATCCTGAGGAAAAAGAACAAAGCAGGAGGCATAACCCTTCCAGACCTCAGACAGTACTGCAGAGTCACAGTAATTAAAACAGCATAGTATTGGCACAAAAACAGACATATAGATCAATGGAACGAAATAGCCCAGAAATAAACCCACACACTTACGGTCAATTGATCTTTGACGAAAGAGGTAAGAATATACAATGGGGAAAGACAGTCTTTTTAGCAAGTGGTGCTGGGAAAGTTGGATTGCTGTATGAGGTATCACTGAAGTTAGAAACACCCTCACATAGTACACCAAAATAGGCTCAAGATGGGTTAAAGTCTTTTTTTTTTTTTTTGGTCTTTTGTCCTTTTAGGGCCGCACCTGGTGGCCAGTGCAGGTTCCTGGGCTAGGGATCTAATCAGAGCTGTTGCTGCCGGCCTATGCCAGAGCCACAACAATGCTAGCACCTCTGAGACCTACACCATAGCTCACGGCAATGCCAGATCCTTAACCCACTGAGGGAGGCCAGGGATCGAACCAACAACTCATGCTTCCTAGTCGGATTTGTTTCTGCTGCACCATGATGGGAACTCCTAAAGTCTTAAATACATGGACCATAAAACTCCTGGAAGAGAACATAGGCAAAACATTCTCTGACAAAGTCATACCAGTGTTTCCTTGGGTCACTCTCAAGGCAGTAGAAGTAAGAGTAAAAATAAACAAATGCTACCTAATCAAACTTAACAAGCATTTGCACAGCAAAGCAAACCATCAGCAAAATGAAAAGACAGCCTACGGACTAAAAGAAAATACTTACAAATGTTGCAACTGATAAGGGGTTAATTTCCAGAATGCATAAACAACTCAAATAACAACAACAAAAACTAACCGAAAAATGGGCAGGGAGACCTAAAGAGACATATCTCCAAAGAAGATACACAGTTGGCCAACTCACGTGAGAAGATGCTTCACATTGCTAATTGAGAAATGCACATCAAAACTGCCAAGAGGTATCACCTCACACTGTTCAGAATGGACATCATCATTAAAAAGTCTACAATTAACAAATACTAGAGAGGATGTGGGAGAAACGGAAGCCACCCTGCATTGCTAGTGGGAATATAAATTGGTGTAGCCACTGGGGAAACAATAGAGATTCCTTACAAAACTTGAACTATCATGATCTGCAATCCCACTCCTGGGCATATATCTATTCAAAACCATAATTCAGAAAGACATGAACCTCAGTGCAGCAGTATTTGCAATAACCAAGACATGGAAGCAACCTAAATGTCCGTCCACAGATAAAAGGATGAAGATGTGTGTGTGTGTGTACACACATACATAACACACATGGGATACTGTTCAGCCATAGAAGGGAATGAAATAATGCCATTTGTAGCAACATGGATACACCTAGAGATTATCATATTAAGTGAAGTAAGTCATAAAGAGAAAGACAAATTATGATACCACTTATGTGGAATCTAAAAAGATGACACAAATGAACCTATCTGGAACAGAAACAGGTTCAGACAGAACAGGCTTGTGGTGCTAAGGGAGAGGAATTTAAGGGAGAGATGGAGTAGGAGGTTGAGGTTAGCAGATTTATAGCTGTTATAGAGAATGGATAAATAACAAGGGAAAAAGAACGTATATGTGTATGACTGAATCACTTTGCTGTGCAGCAGAAATGAACACATCATGATAAATCAACTATACTTCAATACAATTTAGTAGTTCCTGCTGTGGTGCAGTGGATTAAGGAGCTGGCATTGATGCAACTGTGGCATAGGTCACAGCTACAGCTTGGATTTGATCCCTGGCCTGGAAATGTCCATATGCCACAGGTGCAGCCAAAAAAAGGAAAAAAAACAAGATAAAGTTTTAAATCAGTAAAAAAAGATCTATATATATATATATATATATATATATCCACACAAAAATATGTACACAAGTGTTTGTAGCACTATTATGCATAGTAGCCAAAAAGTGGAAATAACACAAATGTCATTCAGCTAATTAATGGGTAGATTAAAATGTGTATATCCATACAGTGGAATGAAAAAGGAGTGAAATACTGACATGCTTCAACGTGGATGAACCTTGAAAACATTGTGCTAAGTTAAAGAAGATTGTCACAAAACCGCACATATTGTTGTTTCTGTTTATACGCAGTATCCAACATAGGCAGATCCATGGAGAGAATGGATTAGTGGTTGCCTAGGACTGGGGTAGGGAGGAAGGTAGGGCAGAATGGGGAGTGATTCCTTACGGGCTTGGGTGAGGTGATGGTTGCACAACTGAATATACTAGAAACCTCTGAATTATATACTTTAAATAGGTGAATTATATGGTATGTGAACTCTATCTCAAAGATTTTTTAAAAAGGAAAATCACTTTCTAAATTATCAATTTTAATTTCACTTAGGCTCTCCTAGTACCATTAGCTTTATTTTTGTAGATAAATAAATGCAGTAGGATTCTGGCTTTATCAAGAATTTTTTTTCTGCATGTGGCATATTTATGGAACTATTATGTCTTTGGGTTTTGTCTGTTTGTTTGTTTTGTTTTTTGCCTTTTGTCACTTTAGGGCCACACCTGCGGCATGTGGAGGTTTCCAGGCTAGGGGTCTAATCGGAGCTGTAGCCACTGGCCTACACCGCAGCCACAGCCATGCGGGATCCAAGCCGCATCTGCAACCTACACCACAGCTCACGGCAACGCCGGATCGTTAACCCGCTGAGCAAGTGCAGGGATCGAACCCGCAACCTCATGGTTCCTAGTCGGATTCATTAACCACTGCGCCACGACGGGAACTCTCACTATTATGTCTTTGTTAACTAACTGATCAAAACAACTAGGTGATTCTAGCCTCTAGAAATAAAGTTGTCCTCCATGAACATAGGTTCTAGAAATTAATTACACGAACTCAGTGGATCATTGCTATTTCTAGGGAGAAAAGCAGGTTTTGCTTTTGTTTCCAACATATAACAGCTCTTCATTTAGTGACTTTACATATGAAACTAGTCTTACTGTCTATTTTTGATGCTGTAATTTTCTGCTCTGATTAAATTTGAGAGTGCTACACTGAAAAGCAGAGAATATAGCAGAAAATACCCTGGAAAGAAACTGGTGTTGACCTGCCCCTCTGGGTGTTTCCTTCAGGCAAGGACCATTTTTTAACCCTTGGTTGTTATGTTCAAGTTTCTCATTATTAGTCTCTTGTTATATGAAGCTCTTGGTTTTCTACAGTTGGCTGTGACTTTCCTAGTTCATGCTTTCTAAAATCATCCTCAGCAGAGACATTTCTGTTGTCTTGGGCCAGGAGCTTTCTTTGTTCCTCTTTTCTTTTTATGGTTGCATCTCTGACATATGGAAGTTCCCAGGCTAGGGGTTGAATCAGAGCTGCAGCTGCCGGCCTTTGCCACGGCAACATGGGATCCAAGCCATGTCTGTAACCTGCACCACAACTCATGGCAACACCGATCCTTAACCCTCTGAGTGAGGCCAGGGATCAAACTTACATCCTCATGGATAATGGTTGGATTCATTACAGCTGAGCCACAGCTGGAACTCCAGGAAGATTTTAATTTGAGCAGAAACCAAATGCTAAGTACTCATAATATGTAAAAGGCTGTAAGTTGATTTCCAAGGTGGCATTTTTCTGTCTCACCTCCCATTATATTTTTAAGAGCATGGACACAGAAGAAATATTAGAAATAGGAAAAGCTGTGTGTAATCACAGTGAAGTTTAAAGGTTTTCAAGATAAAACACTTGTTTTGAATGAATTTTGGTAGTTTGATCAGATGGTTTTAGTGAAAGTTATACGAAATACACTAAAATGTTTGAGTTTTCTATCTATGTTGAGAGAAGAAACTTAATGGTTTTTTGGGCCTTTTCATTTTTTGTAGGATTTATTTTTTCTTAGTCTTCACGTGACAATTTAGATGCCATCTCTGGAACGTCCCATCTAGATAAGTCATTACAACACTGCATAAATTTGCGTTCATTATGTTCTCTTTGCTTTCATCTTCGTACTTACCAGAATTTGTAATTAAATTTTTGCTTGCTCGCTTGTTTATTGTCTTATCTGCATCTCTAGATCATAAACTCCTTAGAGGCAAAGACCAAGACGGCTTTAATTTACTATTGTTTGTCCGCTTTTGACAGTATTCCTGAATGAGTTAAGATATTTATTTATTTCCATTTGTGGCTTTGTATCATCCAAAGTTATTCTTCTTAACTTTCAGGGAATAGTAATTTTTTTTCTTTTGGCTGCGCCCATGGCATGTGGAAGTTCCCAGGCTAGGGATCGAGTTTGTGCCATAGCAGCTACCCTAGCAGCTACAGAGACAACGTTGGATCCTTAACCTTCCCATTAGTGATATTTTATAAAGTAGTTTCAGGAATTCCCATTGTGGCACATCAGGTTAAGGATCCAGTGGTGCTGCAACTGCGGCTTGGATTCATCCTTGGCCCAGGAACTTCCATTCACTGTGGGTGCACCGCCACCCCCACCCCCCACTGCCGCCAAAGTAGTTTCATTTCACATTAAAGAAGTTCTAGGAGTGAGGTGCTGTCACATAATTGTGACTTTGAGTATACTTGTCAGTTCCTGAGTATAGTCAGTTTACTATATAGAGAAGTGTTAACTTTATCTGTATATATTTATGTATTTGCCTATACTCCTGGCACACAGAAGTTATAGGGCCAAAGACTGAACCTGTGCCACTGCCGTGGCCCTAGCTCCAGCAGTGACAATGCCAGTTCTATCCCACTGCACCACCAAGGGAGCTCCTGGCTTTATCTGTGTTTAGATAACAACTTTTCCTTCCTATTCATGAAAATCAGTATCTTAATTTTCCAATTTCTGGGGGTTAAAATGAGTATTCCCTTTTCTACTAACTTGTTTTCCCCTTTTTTCTTTTAATATTGTCCACCTGTTGTGTAAGTGACCTAAAAGGAATTTTAATTCTAGCCTAAGCTAAAATTGAAGATTGGACAGAGAAGTTGCTAGGTAAAGATATCCTTAGACTTGTGACAGAAAAAAGCCATTTAGCAAGAATGAGCCCAGAGGATCCCAAAATATGCTCAAGGCCAACCAGAAAAGTAAAATATATATTTTCAGTGTTCATTTTCTGTAAATTACTTATTTATACCTCCACCTCCTATCTCCAAATAATTTCTTTCTCTACCCTAGCTTTGTACCTAGTAGTGCCTACCAAAGATTGGCTCCAAGCTGAAACATTTTTGACCTTGTTAGAGCTTGTAACAGTTTGATCCTTTCAGCAAGATCTAGACTGTAGGACTTTGGTATCCTCATTTAGCAATCTCTTAATCATCAGTCTTTGTCTCTGGCTGCCTGGCAATTTCTCAGTCCTCTTCTGAATTATGTCTCTGAGATTATGGTTGTTTCCCCTATAAGCTGTAACTGTAGCAGCTTTAGCTTTCAAAAAGTTCTTAGAATTCTTAAATTCTTAGAATTCAAAAAGTTCTTAGAATTCTTAGATCTAAAATTTGAATATAATAATTGGAAACAGTTACCACCTTTCAGTTTGTCTCTATCTTGCCTTTTTTTGGGGGTGTGTGTGTCTTTTTTTGTCTTTTTAGGGCCGCACCCATGGCATATGGAGGTTCCCAGGCTAGGGAGCCCATCAGAGCTGTAGCCACAGGCCCACTCCAGAGCCACAGCAACACGGGATCCCAGCTGTGTCTTCGACCTGCACCACAGCTCATGGCAGTGCTGAATCCTTAACCCTCTGAGCGAGGCCAGGGATCAAACCAGCGGCCTCATGGGTGCTAGTCGGGTTCGCTAACCTATGAGCCACAATGGGAACTCCTATATTGCCTTCTTTACCAGGTCTGAAACTCAGTAGGAATGGAGACTTTCATTCATTCCTTCATCCTTCATACCTCTGCATGCTTTGTGTGTGCCAGACACTGCTCTAGTAAGGCTGTGTAAGGTAGTTAAGAACACTGGTTTGGAGCCCAGTCACCTAGGTTCTATTACAGGTGTTGCCACTAAAAGCTGTGTGCTCTTGGGCAAGTTAGTTACCCTTTTTTTTGGCTGTGGGGTGCAACAGCTTGATGTGGAATCTCAGTTATCAGACCAGAGGTTGAACCTGGGCCACAGCAGTGAAAGTGCTGAGTCCTAACCACTGAGACCATCAGGGAATTCCATAGTTTCCTTCTCTATGTTTCAGTATCCTCATCTGTAAAAAGGGTTATAATAATACCCTCCTTGAGGATAAGTTAATAAAAACACTGTTTAAGTGCTTGCTGTTCTGGGCATTGAGGATACTGCAGTAAATAAGAAAATAAAGATGAGATTTCTGCTGGTGGGGACTTACATTCCTTGTGGGTAAAGGTGGAAAAACAAAATAAGCAATACAGGTTCAAGTTTTGAAATAGAGTACTCTGAAGGAGAAGACAGGATATTGGAGTAGACCTTAGAGAAGGATTGGGTGTCCAGGGCAAACCTCTGAGGAGATAGCTTTTGAGTTAAGATTTGAATAATAAGGAGTTCCCGTCATGGCACAGAGGAAACTAATCTGACTAGGAACCATAAGGTTGCAGGTTCGATCCCTGGCCTCAGTGGGTTAAGGATCTAGCGTTGCCGTGAGCTGTGGTGTAGGTCGCAAATGTGGCTCGGATCCCGTGTTGCCGTGGCTGTGGCATAGGCTGGCAGCTTCAGCTCCAATTAGACCCCTAGCCTGGGAACCTCCATATGCCACAGGTGTGTCCATAAAAGGACAAAAAAAAAAAAAAAAAGATCTGAATCATAAAATCTGATGGGGTAGGGGAAGGTGAAATGTTTACTTTTTTTTTTTCCAGCATCAAAAGCGGTATCACATAAAAGAATCTTTGGTTTAAGCAGTGAGGCAATGAGGTGTGATAGAAAAGGACTTGGAGTTCTGGCCTGGTTTGGCTATTAACTAGCTCTGTGATCTTTGAAAAAAAGGGGAAAAGACAGGTTTTTTTGTTTTTTGTTTTTTTCATGGGAAAATGACCCTATAAGAAGGTTGATTCTTGAAGCTAATGATGAACTAGAAGTAACAGTTGTTCTCTTTATAAATTACTTTAGTCCTGTGTTTATGGATTAATATCCTGTATTTAATAGGATGTAGTACATCCTGTTGTCCTACAGGAACATTTGAGAATATTCTCTCACACTTCCACCTTTTCTTTGGTAGTAAATGTTAAGGACATGCCTTGTGGCTTCAAGGTCCAGGGAGTAGGGAAGTGGTCAGATGTGCCACATACTCTTTAACCAAGATATCATTGCATAGAGTTTCTTCTGTTAGAGCTGGGGAGCCTGACTCGGGTCATTTCAGTACTTTTATTAACAGTTAACTTATTTTGTAAAGCTCGTCTGCTTATTGAGAAAAGACTCCTCATTTTTGTAAGTTTTGTGGTGTTCCCAGTTAGAGTTACAGGTTAAGTTTTCCATTTGCTGCTGTGGGTTGGTATGTATGGAATTGTACTGCTTAGAAATACCCCTTGATAAAAGGTCAAAGAGCAGTGTTTTCGTCTTTTGTCTTTTTAGTGCCACACTTGCAGTATATGGAAGTTCCTGGGCTAGGGGTCGAATCGGAGCTGTAGCTGCTGGCCTACACCACAGCCACAGCAATGCCAGATTGGAGCCACATCTGTGACCTATACCGCAGCTCACAGCAACACACTGGATCCTTAACCCACAGAGCAAGGCCAGGGATCGAACCCATGTCCTCATGGATACTAGTCAGGTTCCTTACTACTGAGCCACGATGGGAACTCCTTTATTTTTTTTTTTAATGGCTACACTCGTAGCATATGGAAGGTTACAGGCCAAGATTGGATCCAAGCTGCAGCTGTGACCTACACCACCGCTGTGGCAGTGTGGGATCCTTGAACCCACTGCACTGGGCCTGGGATCAAACCTGCTGCTCTGCAGCAACCCAAGCCACTGCAGTTGGATTCTTAACCCACTGTGCCACAGCAGGAGCTCCCTGTTTTAAAAAAAAAGTCATTTCATCTTTAAAAAAAGATATATGTTTTTGAGGTTCCTTGGTGGTGTTAGAGCAAGTTAGTGATCCAAAAAAGTGGCGAAAAAATATTTGTTCTGTAGAAGTTCAGATTTGCAAAGGGATTTATTTGAATCTATTTTCTTATATTAGGTATAACTGAAAAGTGACCCTTTCTTCAGAGATGTCAAAAACAAACAAATCTAAGTCTGGATCTCGCTCTTCTCGATCAAGATCCGCATCAAGATCTCGTTCTCGTTCATTTTCGAAGTCCCGGTCCCGAAGTCGATCTGTCTCTCGTTCGAGGAAACGCAGGCTGAGGTAAGGGAGTGTGAATGTATATTGAGATGATCATCCATCAGTCAGTATGGATCTTTGATGATCTTTCATTAAACTTATCTTGTGAGTACCAGATGGAGGTGAGGGATTGGCTTGAGGGTGGAGCACTGGTCTGTAAGATATTCCATGTCTCTTCAAGGGCTACAGATCCAAATCAACTTTGACTGTCGTGCTGTTTTTCTAATTCCTTTTCTCTTCTGGAAGAAAGAGCATTTTAGTCTTATTTAAGCTGCTTGCTTCAGATCTCTATACCTGCTTATTTTTCACTAAAATATTTTTGGAGGTTTGGACCAAAGTTTATTTGTATCATGGAAGAAAGGGTAGCTAAGAGGATTAATAGTACTATCAGAAAAGAAACATTAAAATAATTAAACCTAAAAAACTTAATCAGGAGTCATTTGTATACACCTGATATGGCAGTTACAAGCTGTATTTATTTAGTCAAAAACATCTTAAAACTACCTAAAAGTTGCTATGATATTTTGTCTTACTAAATGTACAAAGAATTCTTTTGAATTTATGGCCATTTTTTTTTTAATTTGGTTTTTACACCTTTGGTAGGGTTGTTTCCCTATTTCAACTGTGTCTTTCAGTAGGGTACCAAACTTCTAGTGTCTTTTCCTCTTTTGATGCGTCGTGAGTTCAGTTCAGTTCATTTTTTAAAACTTAGTATTCTTTTGTGAATAGACAGATAAGAACTTTTTAGTAAATATAAGTTTCTATATTTGTGTTAGAAGAATATTGAAGTACTTAAATATTTAAAGATCAAAGGGGGAATCTTTGCACAGTTTCATTCTTTTTGTCAGAGTTACAGTAGGCAAGGAGATAATTTCTCAGTTTTGCCACTTGGAACCCTTGATTATTTCAGATGAATATCTAGAATCCTTCTCTTAAATAAATTGATTGTGAAATTTAAAATAACCATCAGGAATAGTTGTTATTAACCTTTATTCTTGATGGTTTCCATAGTCTTATAGTATTTCTAAAAGCGTTTATACATAAATGGTTGGTAGGATCTCCCCTTCTCCTCCCAATAAGAGTAAGTTCTTTTTTTTTTTTAATGTCTTTTTAGGGCCACACTTGCAGCACATGGAGGTTCCCAGGCTGGGGATCAAATCAGAGCTGTAGCTGCTGGCCTACACCACAGCCACACCAACGCCAGATCCAAGCTGCGCCTACAACCTACACCACAGCTCATGGCAACGCCGGATCCTTAACCCCCTGAGCGAGGCCAGGGATCAAACCTTCGTCCTCATGAATGCTAGTCAGGTTCGTTTCTGCTGAGCCAAGAATAAGTTAATTCTTTTTTTTTTTTTGTCTTTGTCTTTTTGTCTTTCCTAGAGCCACACCCATGGCATATGGAGGTTCCCAGGCTAGGGGTTGAATTAGTGCTGTAGCCGCTGGCCTATACCACAGCCACAACCACAGCAGCATGGGGTCTGAGCCGCCTCTGCGACCTACACCACAGCTCATGCCTACGCCAGATCCTTAACCCACTGAGCGAGGCCAGGGATCGAACCCACAACCTCATGGTTCCTAGTCGGATTTGTTTCTGCTGTGCCTTGATAGGAACTCGAAAAATAAGTTAGTTTTTAACTGGAATCTATGAGAAGCCTATCTGAAAATTAATTTCAGAGCAGAGATTAAACAAAAAATAGGTGTTATAAATATGGATGACTTCTGTGTAGTGTGGAACAGACCTTTTTTCAAGAACAGGAGTTATAAACGTTGAATCTCTCCCTCAAAAAAAACTCAAATTAAAAAAAATTTTTTTTAAATGAAGATACCATTACACCTTGAGGGTAACCCAATCCTAGCTTTGTTTTTCTTTCTCATGTTTCTTGGGCACACTTATTTGTTCAAGCCCAGTGATAAATAGAGTGTGTTTGTTGCCCAGTTGTGTCAGGGTCTGTGTAAGTAAAATTCCATCCTATTTTCTCCTCCCCCCCAAGAGAAGAGAGAAAATCTGTTAAATATATCTACCTCCGGAAGTTGGTATCAAGGCCGTAGGATCCAGCAGATACTCTTAGTAACTCCCACCTTATACCCAGACTCTTTTGATCTGAGCTCAGACCTCAGATTTAGCTCATTTGCTTCTAGAGGTAACATTTTAAAACTTAAACTAGTAAATGGAAACTAAATAATTGGTTCAAAAAGAAGAGGCTCTACAACCAAAACTAAGAGATAAAATTGAACTGACATAAACCAGATTGGAAAATGTGATAACTGGAGTTCTGCACATCTTTTTGGATAGATTGCTTCTCTTTATTCTACAACTTATTGGGCATGGCCATTAATCAGCTTGGCAAATGAGAGAAAATACCTTAGACAGGAGTATGTGCTGGGGTAGGGCTAGAGCCCCTTTATGTGTGGTCTTAATACCTAGAAGAGGCGTCCTGTTATGGCTCAGTGGGTTATGAACCTCACCTAGTACCTGTGAGGATACGAGTTTGATCCCTGGCCTCGATCAGTGGTTAAGGATCCAGCGTTGCCATGAGCTGCAGTGTAGGTCACAGACGTGGCTCAGATCTGCCATGCTATGACTGTGGTGTAGGCTTCCAGCTGCAGCTCCAATTCGACTCCTAGCCTGAGAACTTCTCAGATGTGACCCTAAAAAGCAAAACAAAACACCCCAAAACTGGGAGATTCTTATTTTGGAGGAGTATCTCTACAAGAAAACATGTTTTTATACTTGATTCTAGTCTCACTTCTCTGTTTTTTAGAAACAGATAAATTTGCCACTGGATGTTCAGTTTTTATTTCTGGCTTATCTGTTTCATGATTTTATCTTTTGTTTTCCCTCTCCTACAAGGAAAGTATACTGTCCAGAGTTTGAGAAACCATGCCTTTAAATTAATTTAACTGCTGAGTTCTACAGAATTGGAGAAAATTGGTTGTTTCCTTGTATTTTACAGACTGTATCCTTTTAAGTGACTTCTCATAAATAACTTCATTTGCAATCTGCAGAGCCTCATGTTCCTGCATCTGTGCAGTGACTGCGGGTTTTGGATGCAGTATGCTGCAGGGCCCTCACTAGTAATTGGTGACAGAAGCAGCAGTAGCCTCTGAGGCTGGGAACATGAATAAAACCCTCCTTAGTGCTGGTGGTGCATCACCTCCCTCAAGTATAGCCATTTAATTGGGTCAAATTCAGTTTCATAGCCTGCATCTGCCTCTCCCTTCTTCTTTCTTATATTGTTACTGTTTTCGAATAAAAAGTGTGGAAGGTAAGTTTTTTTTTTTAATTGTGCTTAAATAGCAGCCATTAACAACCAGCAATATGATGCACCTTTACCAATTCCAATTGTTCTTCCCATAGACTAAGAAACTGAGCACCGTGGGTAGTAAATACTGCAAAACCAATCCCACTTTATCTTCTTTAGATTAAAAGTGTTAAGTTTCTTTTTTAAAACAACATTGTGTTTAGTTGTTAAAACCTGTCACGTTTCCTAAATAGAGTTATTTGTAAAACTACCAAGCAAACAGATAAAATGCATCTTTCCAGTCAGGTCTGATATGAGAAATGCTTATGAACTGAAGCATTTTTATTCTATATGTAAAGAAAATATTTGGGGGGTTTTCTAAGAATTTTACCTATTTCTAGCTGACTACTTAGGAGTAGTAACTAGTGTTAATGCTCTTTATCATAGTTGACAAGTGGTGTTGAAGAAACTTCAGTGGATTTTTGTACCAACAAGTACAATTTTGGGTTTTGTACAAATGTTCTCTGGCATTTGTAAACATGTAATTTTTACAAAAGTAGGTTACTGTTGGATCCTCGCAGTTCTGGAAATGTACTTTTGCTAAATTAGAGTTCTGTATCGTTAAATGAAGAACACAACACTAGGCTTTAGGTTGACCTAAAAGACGGTCAGGTTTGAGGCTGTTTTTGTAGTTTCTCTTGGCTACCCTCTTGTGTGTGAAGGTGTCTTTTGGCCAAATGGTGCCCTCTTGTGGTGCCAAGGTAAGATCTTCTCATTCAGCCACAGAAATAACCTAGATAGATCATCCCCAGATACCCAATAAAACAATGTTTGCATGCTTTACTCATCTGATTTTAAACTTTTAAACTTTGAACAGGTAGATGCGTTAAGTTCCTATTTAAGTGTTCTTTGGTTTAGAACTGTTATGACCCCAAATCTTAGTGGAAGCTAAGAAATTAGCCCCTCACAGACAGAGTAGATAGGATGGGAAGTAAAGTGTTGTAATAGTTTGGGACCAGGAGACCTGAATAATTACCTGCTTGCAGTTCTTCCTCACTTTCTTCCTCGCTTTCACTGACCTAGGAAGTTACCTGTAAAATCTTTTGTGCCTATGAAACTCGAAGCAGTTAGTGTACTGTATTAAAGAACATTTGAACATTTTTATATTCTTTCAGTCACTTTAAGCTATATTGCAGAATGTGCTACAATATTAATGAAGGAATCTCAGTATCTCATTTGTTAAAGTGATTCTTGTTTATATTTTTGTATTTAATATGGCCATAAGGGTAGGATTAAAAATTTTTGTACTTTTTGTTTGAAAGTTACTGAGAATAACTGATACATAAGAGCAGGGATTTACCTCTTTGTGGGCAGGTTTTTCTTGACTAAAAATGCTTGTGTCAAAAATTGAAACATTTCTTCCTTCCCTTGCCTCTCTTTCAGCTCTAGGTCTCGTTCCAGATCTTATTCTCCAGCTCATAACAGAGAGAGAAATCACCCAAGAGTATATCAGAATCGAGATTTCCGAGGTCACAACAGAGGCTATAGAAGGCCCTATTATTTCCGTGGGCGCAACAGAGGCTTTTATCCATGGGGCCAGTATAATCGAGGAGGCTATGGAAACTACCGCTCAAATTGGCAGAATTATCGGCAAGCATACAGTCCTCGTCGGGGCCGTTCCCGATCCCGGTCCCCAAAGAGAAGGTCCCCTTCACCAAGGTCCAGGAGCCACTCTAGAAACTCCGATAAGTCTTCCTCTGACAGGTCAAGGCGCTCCTCATCATCTCGTTCTTCCTCCAACCATAGCCGAGTTGAATCTTCTAAGCGCAAGTCTACAAAGGAGAAAAAGTCCTCTTCCAAGGATAGCCGGCCATCACAGGCTGCCGGGGATAACCAGGGAGATGAGGCCAAGGATCAGACATTCTCCGGAGGCACCTCTCAAGACACAAAAGCATCTGAGAGCTCAAAGCCATGGCCAGATGCCACCACATACAGTGCTGGTTCTACATCACGGGCTTCAGCAGTGTCTGAGCTGAGTCCCCGAGAGCGGAGCCCTGCTCTCAAAAGCCCTCTCCAGTCTGTGGTGGTGAGGCGACGGTCACCCCGTCCTAGCCCTGTGCCAAAACCCAGCCCTCCACTTTCCAGCACATCCCAGATGGGCTCAACTCTGCAGAGCGGTGCTGGGTACCAGGCTGGGACACACCAAGGTCAGTTTGACCATGGCTCTGGGTCCTTGAGTCCATCCAAAAAAAGCCCTGTGGGTAAGAGTCCACCAGCCACTGGCTCCACATACGGCTCATCTCAGAAAGAGGAGGCTGCTGCTCCAGGAGGAGCAGGCTATACAAAGAGGCAAGTATCTCGTTTTCCCTCTCGGTTGTATTTTTATCTCACCAGCTAGTGGTTTAATTGTAAAGTGATCCTTAGAGCTCTGATGAGTGGTAATAATCAGAGGTAATCCCCATTTCCTAAACTTTTCCTTTAACAAACTTTAAAGCATCACCCTAAAGTTTCCTTTAGCTTAACTCTAGTTTTCCTACCTTCCTGAATTTATATTGCAGCATAAAGTTTCTTTAGGACACTCTGCAATGATGTTTTCACATTTAAAATTTGCCTTAGATTCTACCAGTATAAGCCAAAGAACAGTAGAGATTTGTAGGTCAGCTATCAAAAAAAAAAAATGTGGTCTTTACCAAAATGAATTGCTGTTGGAGCTGTTAGATCCTCTGGGACCCACCATCTGCTGTGATCAGTCTGCATCAGCCCGTCATGGTGAAGAGCTGTACCCTTGAACCCTCATCCCCTGCCCACTCGAGACTGGGCAGAATGGGAAAGTCCAAGGCTTAGTCCAGGAGAACCTTGTTTTAAAAGCACGAGTTGGATGTATGTCCCAGTAGAAGCCAACCAGGCTGTGTTAGGAGACGACATAACAATTCTTCTGTCTTTCTACCCAGAGGGGGTGGGGGCACAGTGAGTTGGAACCCGAGTTTTTGTTTTGTGTGGTCGAGTGTATTGGGATGGCAGAGGCCTAACAGGGAGATTGTATTGGGACCAGGTTGTCAGGAGAGACTTAGAGAGCAGGTGGTTCCCTTCCCACCTTTTTTTTCTTTCTTTTTTTCTCTTATTTGCATGTTCTTTGATGCCCTGCTGTCCTTTGTTCCTCTTTGCCATATTAATGCAACTATAACTTGATTAGCCTTCTCCCATTGATGGTACAGATGAGACGTTCAGAATCTGTACTTTCCAGCCTTCAGTAAGTCTACTTTAAATACAAGTTTTGGAGTTCCTTGGTGGCTCGGTGGGCTAAGGATCTAGTGTTGCCACTGCTGTGGCTCTGGTTACTGCCGTGGCACAGGTTTGATCCCTGGCCCAGGAACTACCACATGCATCAGGTAGCAAAAACAAAACAAGTTCTGTTCCTTGCCAGGAATCGCTGAATCTCATTACAACACTTGGGCATGAGCTCTACTTTTCCATAAGAATGAGTAGGATGATTTCCCCCGTCTCCCCAATTAACCTGTTTTTTGTTTTTATTTGTGTTCACAGTATATTTCATACTTAGATCTTCTAGGTGACTTGAAGCAAATTTGAAGTCTCTTTTGAGACTTGTATTTCCAAATGTGAGTTGTATAAAAGCAAAACAGCCCAAGGTTGAACATTCTATGTTAACTTTGCTGAAAGCAGATTTTAAGTGACTGAGTGAAGGTTGGATAAGACCTTAATTTTTTTTTTCCTAGACCACTTACAGGTAAGTAGGTTTTTGTTCTTCGGTATCCTAAAAATTACCTTTGCTATTTTCTTTTTGGTTGTTTTTATAATACACAACTCGACCTACCATATATTTTTCTCTTAAGTAACCAAGTTCATAGATGTGTGAAGAGCAGTTTTTCAGAGCTTACTTAAAAGTAACCAAGTAGAAACTCCTTTGGTAACACTAGAATCCATAAGACATGCTTGTTAGAGAATCAAAAACTTAAGACCATATGATGCTATTTTATTTTAGATTAGGTTGCTTAAGAAGCCTCTTGTCTGTCTCCCTTGTGTTTCCATAACTAGGTATCTAGATGAGCAGAAAACAGAGAATGGAAAAGATAAGGAACAGAAACAAACAAATACTGATAAAGAGAAAATGAAAGAGAAAGGGAGCTTCTCTGATGCGGGCTTGGGTGATACGAAAGTGAAATCTGATCCATTTGCTCCCAAAGCTGATACTGAGAAGCCTTTTCGTGGTAGCCAGTCTCCCAAAAGGTATAAGCTCCGAGATGACTTTGAGAAGAAGATGTCTGACTTCCACAAGGAGGAGCTGGATGATCAAGATAAGGACAAGGCTAAGGGAAGGAAGGAATCTGAGTTTGATGATGAACCCAAATATATGTCGAAAGTCATAGCAGGTGCAAACAAAAACCAGGAGGAGGAGAAGTCAGGCAAATGGGAGGGCCTGGTGTATGCACCTCCAGGGAAGGAAAAGCAAAGAAAAACAGAGGAGTTGGAGGAGGAGTCTTTCTCAGAGAGATCCAAAAAGGAGGATCGGGGAGGACCCAAGAGAACCGAAAGTGGGCACAGAGGATTTGTGCCTGAAAAAAATTTCCGAGTGACTGCTTACAAAGCGGTTCAGGAGAAAGGCTCATCACCTCCCCCGAGAAAGACCTCTGAGAGCCGAGAGAAATTGGGAGCCAAAGGAGACTTTTCCACAGGGAAGTCTTCCTTTTCCATTACTCGAGAGGCGCAGGTCAATGTCCGGATGGACTCTTTTGATGAGGACCTTGCAAGGTGAGATGTAGTCCATCCTGACCCTCAGGTCTTTAGTAGCCTGTTAACCTCCTAACTTTTTTCCCTAAGGTAGTTCTGGGACTGGATGGGCCCCGCCTGTATTTCCCCTGCTGTTAACTTTCAGTGCAGACACTCTTGTGTCTCCCCATTTTGAGGAGCAGTGTGTGTTACTGAGTAATTGATTATGTATTGGGGGCATATCACAGCTTTGGTGAAGCATCTTTTTAAGTCTTCAGTGACTGGATTTTTTAGTGCCAAGTTCCCTCTGCTTCTCTTTTGCCCTCCATTTGTCACATTACTCACCACCACCCTCCAGTTCCACCCCTGTTCTGCTTTCTTCCTAAATGTGTTTAGGTTGTCTTTTTCCTGTGGAGCCATGCAGGAGCCATTTCTCTGTTCTTAGCTAAGTCACAGTACTATCATTACAGGCCTCCATCAAATAATGTAACAGTTTTAAAGTTGGGGCCGGGGGTGCGAGAATTTAAGGAAAGAGTGGTGAGGCCTAGGCTGCATTTCACTTGCTGTGAAAACTGCACAGCCAATTGGAAGTCTGCTGAGCACCATGCCAGCCACATCCCACTCTTGCTACATTGTGTCACTACACTGAGTAACCCTGGCTGGCCAAGCTAGTTGATTTTTTAAAACATCTTCCCAGAGTTCCTGTTGTGGCTCAGCGGGTTAAAACCCTGACTGGTATCCATGAGCTGTGGGTTCGATCCCTGGCCTCATTCAGTGACTTTAAGGATCCGGCGTTGCTGTGAGCTATGGTGTAGGTTGCAGATGTGGCTTGGATCTGGTGTTACTGTGGCTGTGGTGTATGCGGGCAACTGCAGCTCTGATTTGACTTCTGACCTGGGAACATCCATATGCCACAGGTGCAGCCTTAGAAAGACCAAAGAAACCTTCCCATTTGTCGTAGTTAAAAAGAGCAGAGACCCTCTCCCCAAAACAGTTGCTGAAGTCTGATGCTTCACCCTGCCTATTATTTGTTCCTATTAAAGATTCAAGGGGAAAATAGAGGAGAGATTTTGGTTGCTTTTTCCTATAGTTACAATACATTGAAGTTACTTTGAACTTTGGTAGGAATTTTGTGGATAAATTTAAAACTGTCAAAGCACACTTTGCATTTTTAGGGTGTAAACGTTCTTACTCTCTGTATATTTTGCTACATTGGGCCTCCCTGTGTTTTTTTTTTTTCAGACCCAGTGGCTTATTGGCTCAGGAACGCAAGCTTTGTCGGGATCTAGTTCATAGCAACAAAAAGGAACAGGAATTTCGATCCATTTTCCAGCACATTCAGTCAGCTCAGTCTCAGAGGAGCCCCTCAGAACTATTTGCGCAGCATATAGTGACCATCGTTCACCACGTTAAAGGTGAGTCCAGACCCCAGCCTGCCTAGGCACCCTTTTCTCAGCTTAGCTTCCTCTCTAATAAGCAGAAGGATGAGAGGGTGAATGAGGGAGGCTTTGGGAGACTCATCAGTAGGGTCTTTGAAGGTAGGGACTTTCTTCTAGGGAGAAGTTTGCATTTTTTATTTTGTTTTTTAAAATGTTTTTTATTTTTTTGCTTTTTAGGGCCATACCTGCGGCATATGGAGGTTCCCAGGCTAGGGGTCAAATGGGAGCTGAAGCTGCCGGTCAACGCCACAGCCACATCAACATGGGATCCAAGCGGTGTCTGAGACCTACACCATGATGACACCAGATCCCTGACCCACTGAGCAAGGCCAGGGATTGAGCCCACATCTCATGGATACTAGTGTCTGGTATTCATTTCCACTGCGCCACAACGGGAACTCCCAGTTTTCCCTTTTTTTGAGGGGGGGCTTTTTAGGGCTGTACCATGGCATATGGAAGTTCCCAGGCTAGGGGTCCAGTCAGAACTAAAGCTGCTGGCCTGCACTACAGCCACAGCAATGCCAGATCTGAGTCATGTCTGCAACCTACACCACAGCTCACTGCAGCGCAGGATCGTCAACCCACTGGGCGAGGCCAGGGATTGAACCTGAAACCTCATGGTTCCTAGTCGGATTCGTTTCTGCTGAGACACGACGGGAACTCCTGAGTTTCCATTTTTTAATTACAGAGTTGAACATTTTGAAATGTTAGTGGTAACCTATGATTGTAAGAACAAGTAAAGTCTTTTACGTGAAAGTTTAAAATGTTTGAGGAAGGAGGTATGAAAAGTGGCTTTTCCAGCCTCTGTCTTTTCCTGTCTAGTAGGTAGAAGCCTCTAGAGGTCTCTTGTAGGTCTTGTGATATGGATTTCTTCCCCACATTATTCTGCCATCTCCTGGGCAAATGGAAATGAATGAGCTGGCGATTGTGATGTAGAAGCTGGGCCTGGGCCAGTTACAGGTTCCATCTGAAACGGCAACTCAGAAGTTGGTGCTGTTTCAGAGGACAGGAGGCTCCATTTTCTCTCTTTGTATCCATGTAGTACAGTAGAAGTCTAGAGCTCAACATAGATTGAGTCTGAACCAGCCACTTTTTTCCTTCCTTTTCCTAGTATGTTTGTTATATGAAGTTGACTACTTTAGTCTCATCTCTGTGGCTGCAGGTCCGTGCACAGGAGCTGCATATTGAGTCTGCTTTTGATAGCCTGACATGTTTTTCTTTGACTTTTCACAGAGCATCACTTTGGGTCCTCGGGAATGACATTGCATGAACGCTTTACTAAGTATCTAAAGAGAGGAACCGAGCAGGAAGCAGCTAAAAACAAGAAAAGCCCAGAGATTCACAGGTGAGCATCTCAGCCTTACACTGGAGGGGGTCATAAAAGCCTGCTCATCAGACAGTAAACTCGACTTGTTTTGCCACTTGTTAGGTGCATTAGTAGCAGAATTTAGGGTAATGCTGTCAAGGCTCTGGGGTGGTGGTAGTTAAGAGTGAAAAGAGCATGCTTTTTGGGCCCGAGGAAAACAGCCCTTTTGATATAAATGAATGCTTGCATTCTTAGAAACTAGGATCCCTGTGAGCTTTCTATAGGTAGAGTAAATGCTGTTTCTTTAAACAGCGATGAATTTCACATATCAGTTCTTCCTTTAGAAGGATTTGCAGCAGATTGGTGCTGGAGGTGGGAGAGCTGATAGGATTATGTCAGGTTTGAAAGCCCAGCAGGCTGTGGGAGTTCATTCAGTGAATAGGGTCTTTGTCTAGAAACAAAGTTTGCCTTATCTTTAATTATTTCATAGTCATCTCTTGTACCTGTTACACTAGGTAGAAGGACCTTGTCACAACAGTCCTGGATTTAGGGTCTTTTTTGGGATGTGTGACGTGCCAGGCAGTTGTTTCTTACCTGGACCTCAATCCCACTGGTGAATAGTAGGCCGTTACATTTTAATTCCCTAGATGAAAGGTAGTCTTGATGTGAATTTAAGATTAGAGGTGAGATTATCTTCCTGGCTTGTAGCAGTACTGGGTGGGAATAAGAAGTTTCTTCTATTTGAGTTCAGGAAGTTGAGATTTTGTGTGTGTGTGTGTGTGTGTGTGTGTGTGTATGCATGCATGTGCTTGTACCTTATGGGAGAGTATAAGTATATAGACAAACAACATAAGCACATAAGTTGTGAAACACAATAAAAGGGAATACCTATGATTCCGTTACTCAGCTTGTGAACTAAGATATTACCAGTGCTCTGCTCGCACTATGGAATGTTAAACCGTTTTTGTGTTTTCAATTCTAGGAGGATAGACATTTCCCCCAGTACTTTCAGAAAACATGGTTTGACTCATGACGAAATGAAAAGTCCCCGGGAACCTGGCTACAAGGTGAACTGTTGCTTTGATCAGTAATTCCAACAAAATGAGTGCGTTGGGCATGAACTTGACAGAAATGTGTTTGTTTAAATTACTCTCTACTTAAGTTTGTGTTTTTCTTTTAAGGATGGGCATAATTCTAAAAATGAACTACAAAGGGTTAATTTTTATTAAATGTATCAACAACCTTTGTGAAGTGGTTAGAATATGGTAAATGACCCCAAAGTCTATTGAGGTGAGCTTGAGAAAAAAAAGAGAGGAGTTTTGGAACAAGTGCCCATGATGAGAGAAGAAACTTTTTGTGATATTTTTCTGCTTGTAAGTATTATCAAATCAACTATATACATGCGCTATTTCCAACCATGATTTCAAAAGACATGCATGTCAGAGGAGAGTGAAATATTCATATCTTAACTTAGTAGACTGTTTTAAGCAGCTAGTCCAGATTTTTTTCTAACATTGTACCATATCTATCATCTGTTGGTTACTGTTACTCTAAAGCTAAGCATTGCGTTGATTAGCCCAGTTACATTTGTAATGATGTGCACGTAAACACTGTTATTAAGAGGTTAAAGCTTGTATGCGGTCTCTTCCTATGAAGTACTAGATTTGGGTTTTAAAAATCTTAGTATTTATTGACCATCCCCACAAACAGCTAAAATTTTATAATTAAAGATAGCTCTTCCAATGTTGCTGAAACCTTTCCTAAAAGTACAAATTTTCGTTTTTCAAATAAATTTGTCTTGTTGGTTGAATGCGATTAGAGCCATCTTGCACAATCTCTCTTCTCTCCCATCCCCCTTTTCTTTTTCTCCAAGTACCCATGAACCATGTGAAATGCAAGCTTTTGAAACATCAGAAGAAATCCCATCCTCTCTGTCCCACAGAACCTACTCGTTAGAGGTGCTGCGTGCAGCGCCCGAGGGAGCCATGATGGTTTTCTTCTCTTTTTTTCTGGAGGGTACAGAGGCCCCACTCTCAGAAACAGCCATGTAATAAAGTAAACCTGCGTATACCTACCATTCCTGTTAATTAAAATTAAGTTTTATTTCAACACAAAGCTTAGTCATTTGTATAAGTAAAATGTTAATACAGAGTGAGCTACTCATTCCCACTTTTTTAGGGAGGTTTTATTTCCATGAGACAAGTCTTAGTGTATAATGTCCCTGAAGCCTCCTTACATCTCTGCTTCCATTGAGCTTCTCAAGAGCTGTTTGAAAGCCCCTGGCCTGATAGTTTGGGATAGAAGGCCGCTCTCGTTGCTAGGCTTATGCTGTATCTGCGATATACTTACCCGAATAGGTTACACTTCCTGGGAAGTTAGCAAATAAGATTTTTATTTTTCCTCCTCTCTTTTTTTAAAAAATAAACTTTGATATTTCTACTTTATGAATTCTCCATTATGATTTTTGATAATCCCTCTTTAGAAATGTCTCAATATGACTAAGTATTTTGGGAGCCTGCCTAAGTCTCCCATTGTCTGTTGTTGGATTCGGTACTCAAGATTCTGTAGAGAATAGGTCCAGGGTGGCCACCAAAGTGTAGGTAGGGAAAGCTAACGGCATTACCACTCTTGGTGGTGACTGAGCCTGAACCAGCCTAACCAACACCTTCCAGAGTTGATTTTGGCCTTCTCAGCTTGTCGGCTAGCCAGTCATTCCTGGGCCACAGAGGGAAACAGCAAAGTGAGCTGTGTGGGTGTGCACGCGCGAGCAGATTTGCAGAAGACTGTGGTCATTATTTTAGAGAACTGGTTTGGGCTCTGAAGGGATGCTCATAAAGTGACTCCTGTGGAAGGTCTCATATCCCTCCCTAGCTTGGGTGAGGTGCCACCTCTCGTGCCCAGTGCTTCCTCTGCACCACTCCGTTGGAGTAGAAGCCAGTTTGTGGGGTGGTTGAATTGGTAGCCCTGAATCCCAAAAACTTTAATTTTGATTTCTCTTTTGGCAGGCTGAGGGAAAATACAAAGATGATCCTGTTGATCTCCGCCTCGATATTGAACGTCGTAAAAAACATAAAGAGAGAGATCTTAAACGAGGTAAATCAAGAGAATCAGTGGATTCCCGAGACTCAAGCCACTCGAGGGAACGATCAGCTGAGAAAACAGAGAAAACTCATAAAGGATCAAAGAAACAGAAGTACGTCATAAGTCCTTGTCTGTCGCCATACTCTGACCCCTGAGTGGCCTCCTTTGTCTGCCCCCCATTAGGCTGTACTGCAGACCCTCCATGCCAGAGGACTTGGGCTTAGGAAGGGTAGCCACGTGTGCAGTTTCTTCTTTGAACTGTCATGTAAAGTCCCTAGATTGAAAACAGAACTTTTGCATAAAAGTAGGCATGGGCCTTGTCCAAAGGAGGCCTCCCCGCGGGGAGACAGCAGGCAGTTAATTTGGCTCTAGGCAGTATGTAGAATCACTTGGGAATTCCTTTTGCACTTACTTTGGACATGTTCTTTTCATGTCCTTTTTCATTACAAATCTTGGGGTGGTTATGTTTTAGAAATGGCTCAAAGGGGAGTTCCCGTCGTGGCTCAGTGGTTAACAAATCCGACTAAGAACCATGAGGTTGCGGGTTCGATCCCTGGCCTTGCTCAGTGGGTTAAGGATCCGGCGTTGCCGTGAGCTGTGGTGTAGGTTGTAGACGCGGCTCGGATCCTGCGTTGCTGTGGCTGTGGCGAAGGCCGGCGGCTACAGCTCCTGTTAGACCCCTAGCCTGGGAACCTCCATGTGCTGCAGATGTGGTTCTAGATAAAGGCAAAAAAGACAAAAAAAAAAAAAAGAAATGGCTCAAAGTTGTTGTCAGTTAATAACACTGGTCAGAGAAACAGGGTGGAACTAGATAGGACAAGATTGTTGATCTTAAATGCCTTTTAAACTAGTTTCACAGACACTTCCAAGGGAGGTGTTCCAAATATTCTTTTAACAAAGGTATCATTGTTGAACTTCACAAGGCAGCATTTATACCAAGGTCCTGTTGTTTCTACTTACATTTTTGAATGTTCATGACTTTTCAATCATGTTTCATTAAAGTTAAGAGTTAAAACTTTGTGCTTTTTGGAGTTCCTGTCATGGCTCAGTGGAAACAAATTCAACTAGGAACCATGAGGTTGCGGGTTCAATCCCTGGCCCCGCTCAGTGGGTTAAGGATTTGGCGTTGCCGTGAGCTGTGGTGTAGGTTGCAGACGCGGCTCGGATCCCACGTTGCTGTGGCTGTGGTGAAGGCCGGCAGCTACAGCTCCTGTTAGACCCCTAGCCTGGGAACCTCCATATGCCGCGGGTGCGGCTCTAGATAAAAAAAGCAAAAAGACAAAAAAAAACCCAAAACTTCATGCTTTTCTATAAGAAGCAACACCACCTCTGTTGTCTTTAAACTTTAACTGGCAAGAACTTTCATATCCTTTTTTTTTTTTTTTTTTGGACTTTTTAGGGCCACACCTGTGGCATATGGAGGGTCTCAGGCTAGGGGTCCAAGTGGAGCTGCAGCTGTAGGGCTACGCCACAGCCACAGCAACGCTGGATCCTTAACCCACTGAGTGAGGCCAGGGATCAAACCCACGTCCTCATGGATGCTAGTCGGGTTCCTTAACCACTGAGCTGACAGGAACTCCCCATTTTCTTTCTTTTTTTTGAGTATTTTTATTGCTTTTCTTTACTTTTTTTTTTTTTGCATTATAGCTGATTCACAGATTTCTATCAAATTTTCCAACTGCACTGTCTGGTGACCCAGTTACATGTACATATATGGATTTGTCACATGTGGTTAGACATAGTTCCCTATACTATACAGCTGGATCTCCTTGCTTTTCCATCACAGAACCACTAGTTAACCCCGTTCCCTCCCACCCCCTCCCCAACTCCCTTGGTAACCCCCATTTTCTGATAATAGTCCTTTGAGATACGTTGGACAGTTAGTAGGTACCCGTTTTGCCCATTTGAAAAATAAAGAAGCTCAGACAATTTGTCTAAAGATCACACGGTATCGACTGACATCAAACCTCAGATCTTCTGTTTGTCTCCCTTCCACCCTGTTACTCATGCATTACCAGCTCTAACAGCTTTCAGGGCTGCCTGCAGATGATTTTCCCCAGGAAATGGAAGTGGAGATACAGTAGTTGTCAGTGCTGCCCCTGGTGAAAGGGAGCAGAAGCGCTCAGGCATTTCAGGACTGGCCTTGGATCACTGATCCTTACTCATTTCCCTTATTCCTTTCTATCTGATTTGCTCTATAACCTTGAACAAGTCTTTAGGAACCCTAGTATTGTGTGATTGGGTGAGAAGAAAAATGACAGTTGTGTCACCGTTTTCTTTGTCACACTTGAGTTTAAAACAAGGACTCTTTCTCATATGCCTGAGGGTGGCTCACCCAAGGTTACACAGCTAATAAAAGGCAGTGTTGGAACTGAAATCTGGGGCCTTTTAGAGTGTTGTTTTTGAAAACTTCTTGAACTGGCAGTGATTTCTAGGAGTCTGACATTTGAGTAGGCCTTTCTTATGAGTAAATGTTAGAGCCAAAAGGATTCAGATAATAAGTATTTGATCTTCTCAAATTTTTAGGTGTTGGGGTAGGAGGTGGCGGCCAGGTGCTTTTCATAATGGAGGAGGGTGACGATGGGTTACTGACACTTGCCTGGCTCCTCCTTGTAAGTCCTCCTCTCCTCTTGGGAGCCTGGCCTTTCTGCCACCTTAGAGGTAGTTGGTACCCTCATCCACTACCACATGGCAGTATGTAGACAGTGACTCATCGTATTAGTGTAATTTGCCCTAGTCTGTAATTTCCCCCAGACGAAGGGAAGAAAGAGAAATAACTCTGGGAAGAGTTTCCCCAGATCCTCTGCTTAATGACACAGCCTGTTTAAGCTCAGTGGAAGGTGGGAGTGGTTTGTGGAGGAATCGTATAATTAGAGCTCGGTTTGAATCCAGGTGTGATCAGTTCTGTCACCCCAACGTCCTGTCTATAAAATGGCAGTACTACTGAATAGTCGTAATAGCCACTTACTGAGTGCCTGCTACATCAGTGTAGTGTTTTAAGCACATTATTTTTTTAATCTTTAGAGTAGCCTCACAAGTCAGGTACTGTTCTTCCTCGGAGATATAAAACTAATATGAAACTGGGACAGACGATAAATCAAGCCTGTCCCTGGTGCCAGATACCCTGTGGCGCTAACATACGATGTAAGTGTCCTTCTGCCTTTCTGATTTGTGCGTGGGTATTATTAGACTGAGCTACCAGAGGCCATGGACCGTGTTTTGTTCCTCCTGTGTGTGTCTCATGTTCATCCCAGGCTCAGACCTAGATGTGTCCCCGAAAGTGACTGACAGAATTGGGAGGAAGCGCCGCAGGTTCCCTGGGTGGTAAAGTTGGGGGTGAGTTGCTGTGCTGCTGATTGCGCTGTGCTGCTGATCTGTGAGCCCCTAGCCAAGGGCTTTACCCTAGAAGCTTACTGATTTCCCTGACTCTTCTGTTTTCATAGGAAGCACCGGAGAGCACGAGACCGATCCAGGTCATCTTCCTCTTCTTCCCAGTCATCCCACTCCTACAAAGCGGAAGAGTACACTGAAGAGACCGAGGAGAGGGAGGAGAGTACCACCGGCTTTGACAAATCAAGACTGGGGACCAAAGACTTCGTGGGTCCAAGCGAGAGAGGAGGCAGAGCTCGAGGGACCTTTGTAAGCCCCTGTCCCCTCTCCCTTTACTTCAGCCCTTATTTACACCAATTCTAGTTATGTGCTTATCAGAATACCGGCTTTTTTGCCTTGCCCTTGATACAAGTAATCCAGTTTGTAAACCCTAGAATCCGTGGTTCCCCAATTCCCAAGCTTTCCATTTTCAGTTTTTTTCTATTTATAATCACTTAGCCAGAAAGCCTCTTAGGGCTTCTGGTCTGAAATTCACTTATCTCGACTCCTTCCTGCTGTATGTAGGGAGGCCCTGTGCCGTGTTGTCTTCTGTCTAGGCTACAGACTTGAGAGGTACAGAAAGGGAATGGCTAGAAACCAGGTGACCAGCACATTGACTCAAGGACAGCTGTCTATTTTGTGCCAGGAAAGTGTTTGAATAGAAGGCAATGAGTTTTTCTCCATTCCTCACATGGTCCCTTTGTCGTCATGTCCACCCCCCCCGCCCCCCCTTGTTTATTGCCACAGCAGTTTCGAGCCAGAGGGAGAGGCTGGGGCAGAGGTAACTATGCTGGTAACAACAGCAGCAGCAGCAACAACGATTTTCAAAAGAGAAGCCGGGAGGAGGAGTGGGACCCCGAGTACACACCCAAAAGCAAGAAGTATTACCTGGTATGTGTCTGGGGATAACTGGAAAGGGCCAGGGGGGGCCTTTGGCACACCCAGTAGCTGATACCGAGGCCTTGATTGGTCTCTTCAAAGCTGTGGTTAAATACGTGTGCAGGCATTGCACTGGCTACATAGGTACTTGGAATAGTATAGTGTTGGCAGATGAGTGTTCCCCTGAGAGGCAGTCCCTGACCTTGAAGGTGTTATCTAAGATGTTTATGGATTCCAGGATAAGCAGGAAAGGTTCTCTTGCCTTTTTAGTCCGGGAAGTTGTTTTACTGCTCACTCACCCTAACTTCAGCCTCCCTCCAGCCTTTACCCAAGATACCATAACCTTCCCCTGAGGCTGCAGCCCCACTCTGTCACTCCTCAGCACGTGATTGACAAGAAAGACAGCTCAGGATCTTTTTTTTGAGGAAGGAGACCTGTCTCCAAAATGAAACACCACTGGGGCTTCTCTTCTTCTAAGCTGTTGGTCATTCTCAGGTGCCAGGCACCTTCTGAGCCTCTCCCTCCCTCTCGGGTTAGGGCTCTTCTAAACTGAATTACCTAGCCAGTGAGTGAGCTCTCTTGGCCTTACTGTGTCAGCAGTAGGCTCAGATCCAAGCAGATGTGACTCGGTGTTGTAACCAAGGTAAACTTGCAGCTGAGTCTCTTCAGCCATGAGGAGGACTAGCATGCGAACTGGAAGCCAGGAAACAGGTTGATTTGTAAATCACTGTTTTGGCTTCAGTTTTCTAGGGCTGCTTGGAGCTACTTTGAGCCTCCTAGAGGACCCTTGAACTGCCATCTAGGGAAATGGCTAAGCCCGGATAGGTACTGGAGTGGGGCTGCCTAGGGAAAGGATTAAAGGCCATACAAAGCCCATTTCCCTGCCCCTGTCTGCCACTGGAAGGAGCTTTGCCAGCCTGATTCGTTTAGGCTAGTGAACAAGCAGCTAGCCTTTTAGCTGAGCTAACCTGTTTGGAGCCTAAGGCACTACTTGTATAGGTGGATGGTTTAGACTCTTTGAAGCCATGGGGCTGATGAGGTAACAATGATTTTTCAGAAAGCTTCCTCATTCATTCCTTCATTAGATCCCACCTTCTCTCTTCATGAAATCATCAGAGCAGGGATTGTTTGAATTGTAGGTTGTGGTTTTTCTGCTCTGTCACCCTACCTCCTTGCATAAAACTTGAGGAGAGATACAAGATGGGAGGCTATGTTCAGGTTTGCTTTTGCCACCAACTAGTCTGAGACCAGGAGCAGATCATGCCCTTGGTCTCGCTTTCACTGCCTGTTCTTGGCTGAAGAGGGTAGGGCTGGGGAGAGCTGGAGCCCAACCTGAGTATCCTGTGTCGCTTCTTCTGTTAGCTGCTTGACCACCCAGATCAGAGACCCTGTTTCACGTTTTGGGGTGATTGGTTTTCTCAGACCCACCCTTTGAGAGACTAAATGTACTAAATAATACTTAAATTTCCTCAGGCTCTCTTCTCATTTGCGCAGTGGAGGGTGATAATGATAGGGTAGATGTGAGGATTAAATGAGATAATGCAGGAAAAGGCCTTTGAGTGCATGGTGAAGATGTTATCATCATCATGGTAATGTCTAAGCTACTGCTTTAGAATTCAAGGAACCCAGTTGAATATTCTCTTAGATCTGGATCAGTAGCCTTTTTTGGAGTCGGGGACAGGGAAGGGGGACAAGGCCTAGGTTCCTTTGAAAAAGTCACATTTGGGTGGGTGCAGAGGAGAGGGTTCTGGCGGCTCTTGTTCACTCTGGCACTGATGGCAGTTTTCTTTCCTCCAGCATGATGACCGTGAGGGCGAAGGCAGTGAGAAATGGGTGAGCCGGGGCCGGGGCCGAGGAGCTTTTCCCCGGGGCCGGGGCCGGTTCATGTTTCGGAAATCCAGCACCAGCCCCAAATGGGCCCACGACAAGTTCAGTGGGGAGGAAGGAGAGATCGAAGACGACGAGAGTGGGACAGAGAACCGAGAGGAGAAGGACAATTTGCAGCCCACAGCTGAGTAGAGGCCACTCTTGATGGGAGCCCCTGCCCAAGGGAGAGAGGCCCTGGGAAGATGGCTGGTGAGGAGCTAGACAGAGGAGCCTCGAGAAGATTCTGAAAATCCCACCCCTATCCCCTACCCCCACCAGCCATGCAAAATCCTACTATGGCCGAAAGCATCCCTGGCGCTTTGTCCCACTGGACAGGGCAGCTGGCCGTGGGGCCTGGGGTCAGGCCCAGCTCTTGAGCAGAACACACCATGTGGGGCTTTAGCTGTGTGTTTCTTATTTGTTGTTGGTGTGTGGGGTGGGGGCTGGGGGAGGGAGGGCAGAGTGATACTTGGATTTTGGTTTATTCCCTATTAGAAACCAACAGTTTTATTCTTCATTTCATTTCATTTGGAGCTAAAAGGACTAATTTGACTTTCAGTCTCTTCTCCCTTATCTTGATTTTTTTAAAGCCCTTCTCTTTTTTTTAGGCATATATAGAAACATTAGCAGAAAGATTTAATTTGGGCGACTTTGATTCTTAAAGAGAAAACAAAAGCATGTGAATAAACATTGAAGTGTTCACCTCAGTTTGGGACCAAACTGCTTGGATCTTTGTAAAAATCGGTTTTGTATGTCGAGGAGGAGTTCAAGGCCTTGCTGACCACCTTGTGTTCCCCTTTTCTGCGCAGCCATGTATCACGTGGTGTTGCTCCTAACCACACCCTGCGTGCACCCCCCCACCCTTATTTTCTGATTTCTTCTGGGCTGGGCTTCCCCTTCTCCACCAGCAGCTCCAATATCCCAAACTTTCTAGTCCTGCTGATCCTCTCAGCAACAGGGGTGGAAACTGGATGGCAGTTTCTGGTCTGTTTTCTAAGAAACTTCTGACTTCTATTATCTTTACAAATATAAGATGAGAAAATAATTTTTTCAATATTTTTTATTAATCTTTTTATAAAATGAAAAGAAACTCCTATGATCGATTAAGGAAGGTGGTTATGGCTGGGTGGTTTGTGGGGGTTTTTGTTTTTGTTTTCTTTTCCTTTTTTTTTTAACCTTAAGCTTTAAGTTGAAACATTCTCAGATGTTTGGGGGGGGACGTCATCTTAAAATGGGTCCTCGTGCTTGCCTTCTGGGGAGGCGGTCCTGAGCAGGTGAATCATATGGCATTTATGCATATGTAATATGCGGACTGCACCCACCTCTTCCCCCCTCGACCTTTGCCTCTTGGGTTGTTGCGCTACTTTCCCCTTACTTTGCTACATTTCTATAGTTAAGTTGGTTTTACTTGAATGATTCATGTTTAGGGAAAAAAAATGAAAAAATACACTTAAAATTTGTTTCAACTCCTCCTGCAAATAAAAAAAAAAATAAATGAAGTGGCAGATGTAAATGAGCTGTGGTCATTGTCCCCCTGAGAGAGAGAGAGAGAGAGAGAGAGTGTGTGTGTGTGTGTGTGTGTGTGTGTGTGTGTGTGTGAAATGTTTGTGGGGGGCCGGGCCCAGGCTGTTGCTCAGCCCCACACTCAGTTCTAGGAGGAGCCTCTGCCACCCCTGTGTTCCTCATTCCCGCTCCAGTGGTTTTGTTTCATATCCTGTACCTTGGACACCATAGGAGAACAAGGTTTTTTCACTCTGGTGTCATAAGCAAGGACTTTGGCTTCCAAAGTGGTGGGGCAGGGGTCAAGAGGTGCTGACAACAGACTGGGCCTTCTGTGTTCACCACTGAGCCGGAAGACGGCCCGAAAACCTAGCCCACAAGGTACTGGCACGAGGCTCTGCCAGCTCTGGCCTTAGCTAAGAAAAGCAGGAACCTTGAAAGTTCCTTTCTTCCCGCCTCCCCCCACGGAGAATCCGGAGGTGTATTCTGAAACCAAACTAAGTCCCTGTCGCCCGAGGAAAGGGTGTTTGCGCTTTTCTTCCTCTTCCCGTGAAGGGAGTCCTGGGAGGAATATGCCTCCCTGAGAAAACAGTGATAGCTGTGTGCAGACCGGAGCAACCACCCTCGCCGCCCGGGACACGCCTTAGAGCGGTTGCTGTCAGCTGGGAGAGGGTAGGCCAGGGAAGGCTATGCTAAGGGTGGGACGGACCCTCAGGGCCAAGGCTGGGAAGACGAGGAGGGGAGGTGGCAGGACTGAAATTTAGGTGATTAGGTAAACGAACATATGGGGGAGCTGTGGCTCCGGCACTGGCCGGAGACCCTGGAATTCTCAGCCCTGGGCTGGGGGCCGAACCTGCTGAGCCAGGCCGCCCCCTCTCCCACGCCCACTCCCTGCACCTGGAGCCCGACCTATCGGCTCGCGTCTCCGCCTCCTTGGCCTCACAGCCTCGCGGCTTGTCCCAACCTTCCCGGACCCAGTACTCGGCTGCGAGCGGACCGCGCCATCCTTGCTGGGCTCTGGAAGGCGCCCCGAAAGCCATGGGTACGTGCAGAGGGTTTGGGGTGGCTCCCCTATGCAACCGCATGTAAATGGTGGTAAAAGCTACACCCCCATCCCGCTCTCCGTACGGGGCCTGGAGCTCGCGCTATGGCCAGTCTGCCAGCCTGGGCCCTTCTGAGCCGTCCCCCGCGCCATCCTCCTTCCTCCCGCAGAGGTGCTGGTTCTGGCCGGATACCGCGCACAGAAGGACGACGAGTTGAGCCTGGCGCCCGGGGACGTGGTCCGGCAAGTGTGTAAGGGCCCGGCACGGGGCTGGCTGCATGGAGAGCTGGGGGGCCATTGCGGCCTCTTCCCGGAGTGCCTGGTGCAGGTGAGGCCGGGCCACAGGTCGAGCGAGGTGTGTGTGTCGGGGGGGATCTCAGCACGCGCCCGCCGGAGCTGAGAGCCCGCCGGAGCTGAGAGCCCGCCTTCCGGTGTGCTCATTCACAGGAAATCCCAGAGACTCTGCGCTGTTCCGGGGAGGCACCGAAACCACGCTGTGCCCGTCGCCGAGGTGAGCGCCGTGGCCGGGGGGCAGGCGCGCGTAACCCTGGCGCCTAAGTGCCCCCAAGCTCGCCTTGACAGGCGCGTCTCTGGGCGGGGTCGCCCGGCAGCTCTGCGGCCCGTGATTGGTTCTCAAGTACAATGCTCCGCCCTGGGGCGGGGCCTGGAGGTACCTGGGCGCGCTCTCGGCCCGCCCCTCCCCCAGCTGTGCTGTCTGGGGTTGAAGGTTCAAGCAGCCTCCCACTCCTCTGACCTCAGGTCGCCCCACCAAATTTCCGGGCCCCCAAAGATGGTGCAAAGTGAACTTCAGCTACAGCCCGGAGCAGGCAGACGAGCTGAAGCTGCAAGCTGGGGAGATTGTGGAAGTGATAAAGGAGGTGAGGGAATGAGGTGATGAGAGGTTTGGGGGGAAATGATGGAGCAAGTCTGTGGGTGAGGGGACATGGGTGCAGTGATGGTGTGGGCAGTGGAAGTGCTGAGGAGCGCAGAAATGGGAAGTGGGGGAACAAGGGAGGAGAGGGGTCGTTGGGCAGAATTGGGGTGAACCAGGGTGTAAGAGTCCTAGGCACCCTGGGCAGAACCAGATGTCCCTGCGTCCTCCCCTCCTCCCCAGATTGAGGACGGCTGGTGGCTGGGGAAGAAGAATGGGCAGCTGGGAGCCTTCCCATCCAACTTTGTGGAGTTGCTGGACAGTGGGCCCCCAAGTGAGACCTGGAACCTGTGACCCTGTGAACCCCTGTGGCCAGACACTACAGTCTCCAATGACCCTTCCCAGTGGCCTGAGCCTGTGATCCACACGTCCTGCCCCATGACCCCTTTGACCCCTCCCATGATCTAAACTGAATTAGCACCCCCCTAACCTCACTATCCCTCACCAGGCCTTGGTAACCCAGACATGCCTTCAATCAGCCTTGGTCCCCAGCGGCCTCCCAAGGTAATTTGGGTGTAGTGGGCAAAGAAGTGGTAAGTTCCCTTTAGGGGGATTGGAGGCTCAGCTTGTTCCTCTCCCTGCCCTCATTAGTTGAGCAACTTGACCTATGACAGCCCTCCAGACTACCTGCGGACAGGTGAGCACCCAGCCGAAGGGTCCCACAGTATCCCCCCACCCCACAAGCCAGTCTGGCTTGGGGGGAGGGGGGAGAAACCCAGCTAGTCTGGTGGAAGAGGGAGCCGATGACATGTAGGGAGGGGCTTTGGCTTCAGGAAACTGACCTCCCCTCAGTCTCCCGCCCTGAGACCTACAGGGTCCTGTTTGACTACCACCCCGAGGCCCCAGATGAGTTGGCGCTGCGGAGGGGGGACGAGGTGAAAGTGCTGAGGAAGGTGTGAAAGGTAGAGGGGAGGGCGCGGGGATGGGGGTTTTGAGAAGGGTGGACTTGGGGACGGAACTTGGGGGTCCAGCTCCCCTCCCCACGGCACCTTTCTTCTCTCCAGACCACGGAGGATAAGGGCTGGTGGGAAGGAGAGTCTCAAGGCAGAAGAGGACTGTTCCCAGATAACTTTGTGCTCCCACCTCCCCCGGTGAGTACGGAGCCAGGCACTCACTCAGGTGGCAAGGGGCAGGCTACTTTGGACAAAATTGGGGGTTGTGGCACTCACTGGACACAGCTGGAAGGCCACCTGCAAATGAGGGTGGACCTAGAAACGTGAAGGCTTCTCTTCAGGTTCTGACAGATGTTTTCTGCACAGATTAAGAAGCTGGCCCCACGGAAAGTGGTATCCTGGGAATCAGGTGGGTGCCTATGGAGCCAGAGGTTGGGGGGATGCTCTCTGGGAGACCCACCCACCCGTCCGGTTGCCTGTAAACACCCATAGCTCCCCAGTGGTGGAGTGTACCCCATTAGGAGGTACCTCCCTATGGGTTAAGGGACTAGTAATGTATGTGGGTCAGTGTTAGGAATGTGTCACTTTGTGTGTGTTAAAATGTTCCTGTTCCTCTGGGGTCTTGAGAATGTGACTGTCATTCTCATGAAAGAATGTATATAGATTTGTTCCATTTTGGGAATTCCCGATGTGGCTCAGTGGTTAACAAACCCAACTAGGATCCATAAGGATGCGGGTTTGATCCCTGGCCTCACTCAGTGGGTTAAGGATCCAGCATTGCCATGAGCTGTGGTGTAGGTCGCAGACGCGGCTCGGATCTGGTGTTGTTGTGGCTGTGGCATAGGCTAGCAGCTGTAGCTCTGATTTGACCCTAGCCTGGGAACCTCCATATGCCTCGGGTGCGGCCCTAAATAGCAAAAAAAAAAAAAAGAAAGAAAGAAAAAAAGAAAAAGATTCTATTTTGTAAAAAAATATATGAATCCATATGTTTGGGTCTGTGAGACTGTGATCGATTATGTATGTATTAAATGTGTCAATGTATAGTTCTGTTTATGTGTTACTTTATGTGTGGGGGTGGGGGTGTCTTTGATTTACCTTTTAATGTAATATTTCACACAGTTCAAAAACATAGCTGTTTTCAAACTTACTAATGGGAGTTTCTGCTGTGGCTCAATGAGATTGGTGGTGTCTCTGCAGCACGGGGCACAGGTTCAATCCCTGGCTCAGCACAGTGTGTTAAAGGATCCAGCTTTGCCGAAGCTGTGGCATAGGGCACAACTGTGGCTCTGATCTGATCCCTGGCCCGGGAATTCCATATGCTGCAGGGCGGCCAAAAAAGAAAAAAGGAAACTGCTAATGAACAACAACAGTCTGTCACGCAAACACAAAAACCTAGAACATTGCAGGTAGTTCAGGTGCTCTTCCTCTTTCCCTCTGTCTGCTTCTTTCCCTTCACCAAAGGTAACTTCTAACTGCTACCCTGAACTTTGAATAATTCCCTTGAGTTTTAAAGTGTACTCACTTTTGTATGCGCCTAACCAGTGTATCACTTAATTAATTAATTAATTAATTAATTTTTATTTAGTCTTTTTTTTTGCCTTATCTAGGGCTGCACCTGCGGCATATGGAGGTTCCCAGGCTAGCGGTCTAACAGGAGCTGTAGCCGCTGGCCTTCGCCACAGCCACAGCAACGCGTGATCCGAGCCGCATCTGCACCCTACACCACAGTTCACGGCAACGCCGGATCCTTAACCCACTGAGCAAGGCCAGGGATCAAACCGCAACCTCATGGTTCCTAGTCGGATTTGTTAACCACTGAGCCACTATGGGAACTCCACTTAATTTATTTTTATTTATAGTCTTCCTGGACTTGCTGTTTCCAGTCAACCTTATGTTTCTAAGAGACATCCCTGTTATATGTAGATGTCGCTCATTTATTTTTCTCTGCTGTTTACTATTCTTTGTGGAAAATTACCACAGTTTATTGATCTTGTCTCTTCCTAATGTGTTAGACATTTTCTGTTTTTTCATTTTGTTTTGGTTTTGGTCTTTTTTTCTTTTTTTAAGTCCAAACCCAAAGCATATGGGGAGTCCCAGGCTAGGGGTCAGATCAGAGCTGTAGCCGCTGGCCTACACCACAGTCACAGGAACACCAGATATGAGCTTCATCTGTGACCCACACCACAGCTCACAGAAATACCAGATCCTTAACCCACCGAGCAAGGCCAGGGATCGAACCTGCATCATGGATGCCAGTCAGATTCATTTTAGCTGAGCCATGTTGGGAATGCCCTGTGTTGGACATTTTCATTGTTTCTGGTTCTTTCTATTACAAGTAGTGCTGCCATAAACATCCCTGTATCTGTCCTCAGGTGTGCAGGTAAAGTGTTTCTCTAGGATATAATTCTGGGAGTGGCACTGCTAGATTGTGAATGTTCACTTTTATGAGATAAAGTCATGTTAGTTTTCAAAGCGATGGCATACTTTACTGTTCACCATCGGTGTTTGAGAGATCATGCTGATCCAGATCCTCTTCAACACTTGGTATCATCCGATGTCACTATTTTTGTGAATCTAATACAAAAGAGCATTTCATTGTGGACTTCATTTATATTTCCCTGGTTACTTGTAATTTATAGGAGTTCTTTATATATTCTGAATTATGCGTTATATGTGTTATAGATATTTTCCCTCAGTCTATGGCTTTTTCTTTTTTTCTTTCTTTTTATGGCTACACCTGCAGCATATAGAAGTTCCCAAGCTAGGGGTCAAATTGGAGCTGTAGCTGGGGCCTAAGCCACAGCCGCACAATGCCAGAGCTTCCTCTGTGACTTGTACCACAGCTTGCAGCAATGCCAGATCTTTAATCTCCTGATCAAAGCCAGGGATCAAACCTGTATCTTCATGGATACTATGTCAGGTCCTTACCCACTGAGACACAATGGGAACTCCTGCTTTTTTTTTAAATGATATTTTTTGATGAGCAGGAGTTCTTTTTTTTTTGTATACCAAAATAAATTCTTTTTTTAAAAAATGATTTTTATTTTTTCCATCATAGCTGGCTTATAGTGTTGTGTCAGTTTTCTACTGTACAGCAAGGTGACCCAGTCACACATACATGTATACATTCTTTCTCTCACACTGTCATCCTAGATATAGTTCCCAGTGCTATATAGCAGGATGAACAGGAGTTCTTATTTAAAAATTTTTTTGGCCACACCTGCAGCCAAAAAAATTCCTAGGCCAGGGATTGAACCCAAGCCATAGCAATGACAACACCAAATCCCTAACCACTAAGTCACCAGGGAACACCTCTTTTTCATATTCTTTTCCATTATGGTTTATCACAGAATATTGAAAATAGTTTCCTGGACTATACAATAGAACTTTATTGTTTATCATCCTGTATATTACTAGTTTGCGTCTGCTAATCCTAAACTCCCAGTCTTTCTCTCCTTCACCCTCTCCCCCTTGGCAACCACAAGTCTGTTCTTTATATGTCTGTGAGTCTGTTTCTGTTTCATAGAAGTTCATTTGTGTCATATTTTAGATTCCACATATAAATGATATCATATGGTGTTTGTCTTTCTCTTTCTGATTTTCTTCACATATGATAATCCCTAGGTCCATCCATGTTGCTACAGATGGAATTATTTCATTCTTTTTTTTTATGGCTGAGTAGTATTCCATGGTATGTGTATGTATGTGTGTGTATATAAAACACATCTTCTTTATCCATTCATCTGTCGATAGACATTTAGGTTGTTTCCATGTCTTGTAAATAGTGCTGCTATGAACATAAATGTGCATGTATCTTCTCAAGTTGTAATTTTCGTCTGGATATATGCCCAAGAGTGGGAAACCTGAATCATATGGCAACTCTGTTTTTACCTTTTTGTAGAAACTCTGTACTGTTTTCTATAGTAGCTACACCAATTTCCATTCCCACAAAGAGTGTAAGAGGGTTCCCTTTTCTCCACACCCTCTCAACCACTCCCTTTCTCTACACGCTCTCACACCCTCTCAATCTGTTATTTGTAGACTTCTCTTTTTTTCTTTTTACGGCCGCACCTATGGTATATGGAAGTTCCCCAGGCTAGGGGTTGAATCAGAGCTGCAGCTGCAGGCCTGTGTCACAGCCACAGCAACACCAGATCCGAGCTTCATCTGCAACCTGTGCTGCAGCTTGTGGCAATGCTGGATTCTTAACCTACTGAGCAAAGCGAGGAACTGAACCTGCATTCTTCTCAGAGAGGCACTGGGTCCTTAAGCTGCTGAGCTTCAATGGGAATTCCGTGTAGACTTCAGTTTTGGCCATTCTGACTGATGTGAGCTGTAGTTTTTATTTACACTTCTCTAATATTAGTGATGATGACATCTTTTTTTTTTTTTAAACGACTGTGCCTGGGGCATATGGAAGCTCCCAGACTAGGGGTAGAATTGGAGCTGCAGCTGCTGGCCTGTGCCACAGCCACAGCAACGTGGGATCAGAGCCATGTCTGTGACATATACCACAGCTCACAGCAACGCCGGAAACTTAACCCACTGAGCGAGGCCAGGGATCAAACCTGCATCCTCATGGATACTAGTTGGGTTTATTGCTGCTGAGCTATCATGGGAACTCTGATGATGAGCATCTTTTCATGTGCCCACTGGTCATCTTTATGTCTTCTTTAGAGAAGTGTCCATTTAGGCCTCCTGCCCATTTTTTGATTGGGTTGTTTGTTTTGTTGTTGTTGAATTTTATGAACTGTTTATACATTTGGAAATTAAGCCCTTGTTGGTTGGATCATTTGCAAATATTTTCTCCCAATCCATGGATTTTCATTTTGTTTATGGTTTCCTTTGCTGTGCAAAAGCTTGTAAGTTTGATTAGGTCCTGTTTAAGTCTTTAAGCCGTTTTGAGTTTATTTTTTATGAATGGTGTGTATAAGTATGTTCTAACTTCATTGATTTATTTGCAGCTGCACAAATTTTCCAGCTCTGCTTGCTGAAGAGACTTTCCCCATTGTATATTCATGCCTCCTTTGTCAAAGATTAATTGTCCATAGGTGTATGGGTTTATTTCTGGGCTTTATTCTGTTCCACTGATCCATATATCTTTTTTTGTGACAGTACCATGCTGTTTTTGTTTGTTTGCCTTTTCTAGGGCCGCACTTGCGGCATATGGAGGTTCCCAAGCTAGGGGTCTAATCGGAGCTGTAGCCACTGGTCTGCGCCATAGTCACAGCAATGCGGGATCCGAGCCATGTCTGCAGCCTACACTACACCACAGCAATGCTGGATCCTTAACCCACTGAACACTGCCAGGGATCGAACCCGCAACCTCATGGTTTCTAGTCGGATTTGTTAACCACTGAACCACGACGGGAACTCCTACCATGCTGTTTTGATTACTTTAAATTTATAGTATAGTCTGAATTCTAGGAGGGTTATACCTTCTGCTTTATTCTTTTTCCTAAGGATTGCTTTGGTAATTCTGGGTCTCTTCTGGTTCCATATAAATTGTAGGATTATTTCTTCTAGTTCTGTGAAAAATATCATGGGTGATTTGAGAGGGATCACATTAAACCTGTAGATTGCTTTGAGTAGTGTGGCCATATTAGCAATAGTATTTCTTTCAGTCCAGGAGCATGGATATCTTTCTGTTTCTTTGAATCATCTTCAGTTTCCTTTATTAATGGTTTATAGTACTCAGTGTAAAAATCTTTCACGTCCTTGGTAAGGTTTATTCCTAAATATTTTTTAATGTGATTTTATTTTATTTTATTTTTTTGCCACACGTGGCATGTGGAAATTCCCAGGCCAGGGATTGCACCTGCACCACAGTTGCGGCCTGTGACATAGCTGAGGCAGTGTCAGATCCTTAACCCACTGCTCCACAAGGGAACTTACTTTTTGATGTGATTTTAAAAGGGATTCTTGGAGTTCCCGTCATGGTGCAGTGGTTAACGGATCCGACTAGGAACCATGAGGTTGTGGGTTCGATCCCTGGCCTCGCTCAGTGGGTTAAGGATCTGGCATTGCTGTGAGCTGTGGTGTGGCCGGCAGCTGTAGCTCTGATTGGACCCCTAGCCTGGGAACCTCCACATACCTTAGGTCCAGCCCTAAAAAAAAAAAAAAAAAAGAGAGAGAGAGAGAGAGAGAGAGGAGTGGTTAGAGTGGGCAGCCTTATCTTGTTCCACATTTAGTGGAGAAGGCTTTCAGCTTTTCACCATTGAGCATTATATTAGCTGTGAGTTTGTCATAAAAAGCTTTTATTATGTTAATATATGTTCCCTCTATACCCACACTGGTAAGAATTTTCATCATGAATGGATGTTGAATATTATCAAATGCTTTTTCTGCAACTATTGAGATGATCATATGGTTTTTTCTTTTTTCTTTTTTTTGTTGCTGATGTGGTATATCCCATTGATTGATTTGCTTATGCTGAGTCATCCTTTTGACCCTGGGATGAATCCAGCTTGGTCGTGGTATATGATCTTTTTTGGGGGTGGCTGCACCCACAGCATATGGAGGTTCCCAGGCTAGGGGTTAAATCAGTTGCAACCACTGGCCTACACCACAGCCACAGCAATGCTAGATCCTTAACACACTGAGTGAGGCCAAGAATTGAATCTGTGTTCTCATGGATACTAGTCAGATTCGTTCGCCCTGAGCCACGATGGGAACTCCTATGATCTTTTTTAATATGTTGTTGGATTTGGTTTGCTAATATTTTGTTGAGAATTTTTGCATCTGTATTCATCAAAGATACTGGTCTGTAATTTTCTTTTCTGGTAGTATCTTAGTCTGGTTTGAGTATCAGAGTAATGATGGCTTCATAGAATGTCTTTGAGGGAGTTCCCTTTGTGGCTCAGTGGTTAATGAATCCGACTGAGAACCATGAGGTTGTGGGTTCAATCCCTGGCCTTGCTCACTGGGTTAAGGATCCGGTGTTGCCGTGAGCTGTGGTGTAGGTTGCAGACGCAGCTCAGATCCCGCGTTGCTGTGGCTGTGGAGAAGGCTGGCAGCTACAGCTCCTGTAGACCCCTAGCCTGGGAACCTCCATATGCCGCGGGTGCGGCCCCAGATAAGGCAAAAAAACAAAAACAAAAAAAAAAGAATGTCTTTGAGAGTGTTCTTCTTAAAATTTTTGGAAGAGTTTGAGAAAGATCAGTATAAGTTCTTCTTTGCATGTTTGGTAGAATTTGCCTGAGAAGCCATCTGGCCCTGAGCTTTTGTTTTAGGGAGTTTTTTACTTTGTTATTATTACTTTTACATATACCATTTTACTTCTAGTGATCAGTCTGTTCAAGTTATCTATTTCCTCTTGATTCAGCTTTGGCGTGTTTTATGCTTCTAGAAAGTTGTCCATTTCTTCTAGGTTGTCAAATTTATGAGAATATAAATAGTATAGTATTCTCTTACAGTTTGTTTTATATTTCTGCAGTAGCAGTTGTGATTTCTCCTCTTTCGTGTCTTATTTGTTTATTTATTTTTTACTCCATTTGTCCACCTTCCTAACAAATGCTCCTTTTCTCTCTGTGTGGCCCCCTTCTTCCAGACTTCCCCATTGCAGTGTCCTCCGTGGCCTGTGAATTTTGCTTCCCTCCCTGTGTGGTTGAACCTTGTCCCCCGCACCCTCCCCATAGAGCTTTATGGCGCTGTTGCTTGTCCAACATTCTCATTTTCACCTGCCTCCTTTGGTCCCAGATTTTCGATCTTCCTCCCACCCAGGCTGACTGTCTGTGTGCCCGTGGTGTAGGCTGCCTCGGCTTTTGCCTACTTCTCCCTGTGCTTTTCCCACCTCCAGAGCACATTTTATTTTGTTTCTTCTGGTTGTGATTTTTCTACTGCTGCCCCACCCCAGACTCCTTTTCCTCCTTTCCAATCAGCCCTGCATTGCTTGGCAGATGTCTTTATTTCAGAATGCCTGAAAGTGTCCCAGGGAGGCAGCTGGCAGCTGCATTTCCCAGGACCTTCTTGCCTGCTCCTGCTTCTGTGTTTTTCCTTTGTTTTGTTTATTTGTGTGCTCTCTTTTCTTCTCGGTGAGCCCAGTCAGGGGTTTGTCAGTTTTGTTTACCCTTTCAAAGAACCAGCTCTTGGTTTTATTGATATTTTCTATTTTTTTATTTCTATTTTATTTATTTCCTCTCTGATTTTTATTATTTTATATCCTTCCTTCTGCTGACTTTAGGTTTTGTTTTTTCTTCTTTTTCTTTGTTTTCTTTTGGCCATTCCCATGACAAGTGAAAGGTCCCAGGCCAGGGACTGAACCCATGCCACAGTAGCAACCCAAGCTGCTATAGTGACAATGTTGGATCATTAAACGCTGCGCCACAAGAGAACTCCTGTTCTTCTTTTTCCCTTTTTTTTTTTTTTTTTTTGGCTTTTAGGGCCGCACTCGCGTATGGAAGTTTGCAGGCTTGGGGTTGAATCAGAGCTGCAGCTGTAGGCCTATATCACAGCCACAGTAACTCAGAATCCAAGCCAAGTCTGCAACCTACACCACAGCTCAGGGCAATGCCGGCTCGCCAACCTACTGAGCGAGGCCAGGGATCGAACCCTCATCATCATGGATGCTAGTTGGATTTATTTCCTCTGTGCCACAATGGGAACTTGTTCCTATTCTTTTTCTGTCTTTTAGGTAGTGGGTTAGGTGGTTTATTTGAGATTTTTCTTACTTCCCTTTTTTTTTTTTTTAGGGCCCTATGCAATGGCATATGGAAGTTCCTAGGCTAGGGGGTTGAATCAGAGCTGCAGCTGCTGGCCTACACCACAGCCATAGCAATGCTGGGTCCAAGCTGCATCTGCAACCTACACTGCAGCTCTCGGCAACAACAGGTCCTTAACCCACTGAGCAAGGCCAAGGATGGAACCCACATCCTCATGGATACTAGTTGGGTTCGTTTTCTGCTGAGCCACAAAGGGAGTTCCTTTTTTATTTCTTAAAGAAGGCCTGAAACACTATGAACTTCCCTCATAGCTTTTGCTGCATCCCATAGATTTTGTATGGTTGTGTTTTCATTGTCATTTTCCTTAAGGAATTTTTTTTTAATCACTTCTTTGATTTCATCACTGACCCATTGGTTTTTTAGTAGCATGTTTTTAGTCCCCATGTAATTTTTTTTTCATGTGGTTGATTTCTAGTTTCATGCCGTTGTGGTCAAAAAAGATGCTTGAAATAATTTCTATATTCTTAAACTTGTTGAGGCTTGTTTTGTGGCCTAGTATGTGGTCGATCCTAGAGAAAGTTCCATGTTCACTTGAAAAGAATGTGTACTCTGCTTTTTTCGAGTGTAGTGTCCTGAAAATATCAGTTAAGTCTAACTGTTCTCTTGTATCATTTAGAATCTCTGTTGCCTTATTGATTTTCTGTCTTGAACTACTTCAGTTTCTTTATAGTTGTAAGCAAGTCTGGCTTCTGGATAAAATTCTTTTTCTTTTTCTTTCTTTTTTTCTATTGGCATAAAATAACAGAAATCTCTCACATTTTTGGAAGGTGGAAATCCAAAATCAAGATGTTGGCATGGCCATGTTCTAGTCTTGATAGATAGGTCTACATTTCATATACATGCCATTATACAATATATGATCTCTCTCTTCGTTTTTTTTGTTTTGTTTTGTTTTGTCTTTTTAGGGCTGCACCCACAGCATATGGAAGTTCCCAGGCTAGGGGTCAAATCAGAGCTACAGCTGTTGGCCACAGCCACAGCCACGGCAACATAGGATCCAAGCCATGTCTGCAACCTACACTGAAGCTCGCAGCAATGCCAATCCCTGACCCACTGAACAAGGCCAGGGATCGAATTCACATCTTTGTGGATACTGGTTGGATTCGTTTCTGCTGAATCACAATGGGAACTCCACTATATGATCTCTTTAATGGATTTCTTTCACCTTGCATCATGTTTTCAAGGTTCATCCATTTTTGTAGTATGTTTTGTACTTTGTTCCTTTTTATTGCCCAATAAAATTCCATTTTATCACCTTTTATCCATTCATTAGCTGATGGACAGTTGGGTTACTTCTACTTTTTGGTTATAAACTTTAATGTACAGGTCTTTATGTGGACATGTTTCCATTTCTCTTGAGTACATACCCATGAAAGGAATTACTAGGTGATATGATAGCTCTGTTTAACTTTGGGAAGAACTGCTAGACTATTTCCAAGGTGGTTGCACCATTTTTTTATTCCCATTAATAGTGTATGAGGGCTCTGGTTTCTCCGTATTCACACCAACACTTATTATTATTTGTCTTTTGACCATAATTATGCTAGTGGATATGAAGTGCTATCTCATTGTGGCTTGGCATTGCATTTATTTTATACTTTATGTTGTTGAGCATCTTTTCATGTATTTATTGGTTATTTGTATATCTTCTTCTGAAGAAGTATCTATTTGGGTCCCTGCCCATTTTTTATTAGGTTTTAGGAGTTCTTTATACTTTCTAGATAGAAGCACATAATCAGGTATATGATTTGCAAGTGTTTCTTCCCCATTCTTTGGATTTCCTTTTCACTTCCTTGATGGTGTCCTTTAACAAAAGTTTAAAATTTTGGAGTTCCCGTTGTGGCTCATCAGGTTAAGAACCCAACTAGTATCTATGAGGACACAAGTTGAATCCCTGGCCTCACTCAGTGGGTTAAGGATCCAGCATTGCTGCAAGCTATGGTGTAGGTCACAGGAGCCGCTTGGATCCCACACTGCTGTGGCTATTGTATAGGTTGTCAGCTGTAGCTCACATTCAGCCCCTAGCCTGGGAACTTCCATATGGCACAGGTGCGGCCCTAAAAAGAAAAAGAAAAAAAAAGTTTAAAAATTTGAAGTCCTTATCTATTTTCTTTTTGGTTCCTTGTGCTTTTGGTGTCATAGCAATGAAATCAGTGAAAAACCCAAGGTTTCACCTGATGTTAATTGAGTTAACTTCAGCCATGGCAATGAAGCTGCCATCTTCAACCTGTCCCCACACTATAGAACATCCACATGGACCAAAGCAGCAGGGGCTGGGGGAGGGATGGGAGCAGGCAAGAACACCATCAAGGAGTTCCCTTCGTGCTCAGCAGAAACTAATCCGACTAGGAACCATGAGGCTGTGGGTTCAATCCCTGGCCTCGCTCAGTG
>PVHT020000046.1:3057408-3127280 GCA_004024745.2 Catagonus wagneri | reverse complement strand
AAAAAAAAAAAAAAACACCATCAAGCACAAATTTTTCTTATATTATTTTATGCCGTGTATCCATTTCCAAGCACTAAAATGGTTGTTTCATTTTTTTTTTTTTTTTGTCTTTTTGGAGTCACACTCGTGGCATATGGACGTTCTCAGGCTAGAGACAAATGGAGCTCTAGCTGCCAACCTATGCCACAGCCACAGCAATTCAGGATCTGAGCCTCGTCTGCCACCTGCACCACAGCTCACAGCAACGCCTGATCCTTAACCCACCGAGCAAGGCCAGAAATCAAACCTGCATTGTCATGGATACTAGTTGGATTTGTTTCTGCAGCATCACAATGGGAACTCCTGTTTCATCATTTTTATATAGCTTTATAGTTTTTGTGTGGGAAAGGATTTACCTACCACCTTACGTAGCCATACTCAAACCCCAGTTCTGTTGTCTCTTCCTTTTAACATGGCTTTCAAATGATTCGCTCCTTGTCTCATTTGCTCCTTGTCTCACTCTACTTTCAGTTTCACTAATTCTCTCTCTAGCCTTTTTTTTTTTGGCTGCACTCGCAGCATATATATGAAAGTTGGCCCAGGTGCTCTATCTCAGTTGCAGCTACAACCTACGCCATAGTTGTGGCAACACTGCTTCCTTTAACCCACTGCGCTGGACTGGGGATCGAACCCACACATCCTCAGCAACCAGAGCTGATGCATTCAGGAGCTCCATTTTTGGCTTGTTTAACGTGCTGTTTAACTTATACGTTGCATTTTGTTTCAAATATGTTCTGTTTCTTCTCTAGCAGTGTGATTTTTTTTTTGTCTCCCCCCCCCCAGATCTGCCTGTTTATTCCTGATGTTCCCTTTGTTGCATGGTCATCCTTGATTTCTACATAGCTATGCTGTGTTCTCTACCTGGAACTGCCAATGTCTGCTGTATGTGGCATCTGCTGACTCTCTCTCCCAGTGGCCTTCTTTCTTGTGTGTTTTATGATCTCAGTCTGTGGGAGTTTTGCACGCCTCTGTAGGGGAAAACTTCTTTTGGAGAGGACTTGCTTTTACTTCTGCCAGTAGCCAGAGGGCACCCACCACCAGAGACCCCTTGAGCCCTCTGGCAGAAAGCGGTACAAGGCTCACACTGCCTTCTGGCTCGCACGCTCTGGGTTGATGGTGACCAAGGGAACAGAACCCAGGGCACCTATTCCTCATCAAGGGCCTCAGGCTCAGGAGCCACAAAACAGTGCTGCCCCCTCACTTCCTCTCTGGCTCCAGTTCCTTCTTTTTTGTGGCCCCTCTCCTCCCTCTTTTATGTCCAACCTGCTTCACAGTTGTATCCGAAGCAGAATAATTGCTCTGTAGTGGGAGGGCCCCACAGAGCACCTAGTCAGCCACACTACAAGCAGTAGGGGTCAACGTTAACATTTCTTTACTGAGCTTTTAATATATGCCAGACACTCTTCTAAGCACGTCACAGGGATTAAGTCACTCACACCTCACAACAGCCCTACACGTGTGTATTACTCGTTATCCATGTTTTATGGATGTGGACAAGGAGCACAGAGAGGTTAAGTTACCAACACTTTTCTCACACAACTGGCTGATAGAGCGGGAATTCCAAGCCTGCTTTTTGGCTATAGGATCCACGCTCTCACCCACCACGACCCACAGTCAGGGTTTTTTTTTTGTATCTGTGTGTGATAATGTGGGAGTTGATTTTAGGATGTGTGCACGTGCCAGAGTGGCTCTCGGTGTGTCCGTGGATAGGGAGTGTCACTCTGTGTGACAGGTGCTAACTCTGATGTCACCTTCTCAGCCCGGCCTTCTCTGGGCGCCCCATTTAAAATGAGACAGTCTTCTGCTCGTTCTTCCTCAGGCGTACTCTCTGACACACTACCTACTTTCCTTCTCTTGTTTACGTTGCTTCCCCGGGAGGACGTGGGCTCACTCCGGCTGCCACAGGGGGAGCAGAGCACAGGCAGGATCGGTGCAGCCCAAGTCCAGGTTGGAGGCATTGCAATAGCCCCGGTGAAGATGGTGTGGCTTGACTTAGAGAGCTGAGTGGTGGAGGTGGTGGTGAGTGGCTAGATTCAGGATGTGTTTAGAGCAGACAGGACTTTTTTTGGGGGGGTGGGGGGGCCGCACCCACGGCATGTGCAAGTTTCCGGACTAGGGGTAGACTCAGAGCTGCAGCTGCTGGCCTAGGCCACAGCCACGGCAAAACCAGATCCCAGATCCCAGAGGGGCCTGGGATCAAACCCGTGTCCTCATGGATGCTTGTCAGGTTCGTTACCACTGAGCCACAGTGGGAACTCCACAGAGCAGAGAGGACTTTGTGATGGTTTGGATATGCAGCATAAGGGAATAAAAGGCTCAAGGAGGGCTTCTCCCTTTGTCATCTGAGTGAGTGGGGGAGATGGGGGAAAACTGGGAAAGGGGCAGTTTCCAGGAGCAAAGAGTTTGGGAAGCAAGAGGTTCGTTCTGGCGATTCGTTCTGGTGATGCTAAGTGGGGAGACAGAGAGGGCCATTGGGCATGAGTCTGGAAGGGGCTAGAGGTGAACATTTAGGAGTTGTTGGCTTCCTGATGATAATTAAACCCATTAAGACTGGGTGAGATCTCTTAGGGAGTAGATGTGATAGAAAAGACAGAGGAGGGAGGGCGGATGAGAAGGGGGAAAGCTGTTGCCATGGTCCAGGAAGGAGAAGAGTCTGAACCAGCCGTGGGCACTAAGCCCGGGACAAGGCTTCAGAAGAGCGTGGATTTGGAGCCATTCCCACAAAGCCTTTCCCAACACCTCTTTGGGGGGTGTTGCCACATCCTCTGTGCTCATGTGGCATGAGGGTGGCCAGTGTCCCTGGAGCTCTCAGGAGGCAGAGTCAAATATGATTCATCTCCTGTCGCTAGTTCCCTGTGCACAGCACTGGACGAGGCCAGTGACTCTTAGGTGAATGGATAAGTGCACGAACAAAGCCCTCACTCCTCTATCCCCTCCCAGCTCCTATTAAGGAAAAAAAAAAGGTGGTTCCCAAAACAGCCCTCCCTACAATCAAGAAGCTAGTGACAACCTCCACTGGGCCCAGCAAAGCCAAGTAAGGAGCAGGGGGTGGGAGGGGAAGGAGGAGGGTACGGAGTGCTTCTCCCTGCCCCCAACCCCGGCTCTGATGGGGACGTGTTCCAGGCCTTCTTGGACATCCAGCAGAGACGGCCAGAAGCGCCCCTCCCCAGCCTCCAGTAAGTCTTGATGCCTTCCTACAGTGGGGTGAGGCCGGGGGCGGCTGTCCTGGGGGACAGTGACGGAGAGAGTCTTGGGTTCCAAGGGCTGCTGAGTGTCTGCTCTCACAGGCTCCAGAAGCAGCTTCCTGAAAGGGTGTCCAAGTGTCCCTGGCAGAAAGCGATCCAAAACCCAGGCTTCCCAGCAACGCTCTGCAGCCAGTCAGGTGAGAGGCCCAGACTTGGGAGAGCAGGGATCCTGGGCACAGCCTACTTCCCAGGGGTGTGGTGGGTGAGGGTGAAGGATTCCAGGCTGAGGGGAAGCAGATTCAAACCATCAAGTTACCCAGTCCTCGGCTGAGACCTCACCCCCATCACCACAGAAGGAAGAGCGGAGCAGCCTCGCAAAGGCCCCTCATGTGAAAAAATCCCCAACTCCACAGAAGGCCCTCAGCCCAGAGAAGACTCCGTCTCCAGATGAGGCCCTCAGCTCAGAGGAGACCCCGTCTCTGGATAAGGCCCCCACTCCAGAGGAAACCTTACTGCCAGATAAGTTCCGTACCCTAGAGAAGACCTCAACTCTGGAGGACAAGGCCCCCAGCCCAGACAGGGTCTTTTCTCTGCATGAGGCCCAGGTCCCAGAAGTCCCACCAGAAGATGAAGCCCCTGGTCCAAAGATGGCCCCTTCTGGGGACGAGGCCCCCACCCTAGGAGAGGTCTTGACCCCAAAGCAGGTGCTCTCTGAAGAGGCTTCCATTCCAGACAACTCTCAGTTCCATCACTTCTCTCTGGAGGAAGCCCTGCCAAATGCCAGGTCTCCTGAGGCCAGTGAGGCTCAATCCCCAGAGGAGGTCCGCATGCCAGAGGAACACCCCCTCTCTGGGGTGGAGCATCCGCTGGATCAGGGGGACAGCTCCCCTCTCCAGTCCGAATCCCAGTCCAAGCAAGGGCCCACGGCAGCCCTTGAGAAGGCCCACATCCAGGAAGAGGCTGCCACCTTCCTGGAGGAGGCATCAGCGAAGTATGAGGCTGCCCCCAAAGAGGAGGCGACTCTCCAGGAAGAGAGGTCCCCTGAAGGGGTAAGCCCCCCTGAAGAGAACCCGCACGTCATCACGCCCCAAGGGACTCCCACCCTCCACTCCTGGGCCCCGCAAAATCTCGCCGACAGCAGACCTGACAGAGACGACATGATGAGGCTAAAGGACGAGGTGGAGGCTTTAAGGAGGTCGCTGGAGCTGATGGGGCTGCAGCTGGAGTAAGTGGGGAGGGGGCCCGGGAAGGAGAGGGGCGGGGGCTCTAGGCCTGCGCAGCCCACCCTTTTCCTTCCTCTCTCTATCTCGCATTGGCAGAAAGAAGCTGACTGACATCTGGGAGGAGCTGAAGAGCGAGAGGGAAAAGCGCCAGTTGCTGGAGGTGGGTCAGGCGCGGATCCCCGGCCGGGCGGGCCGGGGGCAGGCGGCTGGCCCTTCCCTGACGCCGTCTGTCCACTAGGTGCAGATGAAGCGGAGGACCCAGGAGACGCAGACTCAGGGCTCCATTCATGCGCAGACGCAGACGCATTGAGGGCGGACCCGGGAGGGACTATAGCGGGACCTGGAGCAAAGTCTGGCTCCGGCCACCCACGTCCTTCTACACGACTTTGGGAAACGCAAGAAAATAAACTACCCTGTGTGCGCGCCGCGCCTGCCTGGTCCGTGCGGGGCGGGGCCTGCGCGGCGGGGCGGGGCTGGCGCTCCCGGCCTCCGCATTCCGGGCAGTGGCTCCCGGGCACATCTGGCCAACATGTGGCTCCCATTACCGTTCCCAAGGCTTGCACTCGGCTATTTTTATCCAGCGGATGGCGGGCGGGGTGGGCGGGGTGGGGAGAGTGTCTCCTTCGGGCGCCAGCCCCCGCGCGGGAGAAATAGACGGCAGAAGGGGCCCAGAAGGGGTCCAGGATTCTGGAATCCAGCTGTGTGCCAGGGAAGGGCCCGGCGGCTCGGCTCCCAAGCTCAAACCCGTCCCGGTTGGCCCCACTGTCCGTTCAGAAGGACTCACAGGAACTGAGTGACAGACACGAACTCCACAGCCCAGCCCAGCACAGGCACACTTGGGTGCCCTGGGGCTAACAGAACCTTACCACCAAGGTCAGGGTCCCAGGGCCTGGTGTGCATGTCTGGCGTAAACCCAGGGCATTTGTAGGGACAGGGGCGACATGTACCCAGGCATTTACTAGTAAGGAAAGCGATTGTGAGTAAGGAATACAGTTGATGCTTGTGTGTGTCTGTGATAAGGTGGAGTGGGTGCAGGGGTGTGAGTTTTTGCCAGGTGTGATTGAGTGCCAGCACGTGTGCTGAGGCGTCTGGTGGTTGGAAGGAGGTGGTCAGGAGTCTCAGCCCTGGGACCCCTGCATGACTAGAGCCTGGGGGTCATTAGCGGCAAGGGTAACAGAGGGAGACAGAGCCACTGAGAATGCAGCTTTCATTGGTCACTTCACCTCTTAACCCCAGAGAGGGGGGTGGGGGCCCTGCATCCTGCCCTCCTCCCAGGGCATTCTGGCTGGACTGGGGAAGGGTGTCTCCCACGGGATGAGAATCCAAGCCCAATAGCACCGGGGAAGCCGTGGGGGCGGGGCCTCCTTAGCACCGTAGGCGGGAGCAGTTCAAAGGTCCTGGGGCAGCTCGGAGCTCCTATGCATGTCCAGTATGCAGTATGCAGAGCGCCTTACAGCGGGAGCCGGGCCAGTCAGTAATAGTGCATTCGGCTCAGGGTGCTGGTGCCGGTGGGGCTGGGCCCCAGCGTGCCCGTGCCCAGTAGGTCGGGCTGTCCGGTGCGCCAGATTTCCCGCAGGATGCGTTCCCGCTCCTCCAGCCGCTGAGCCCGCTCCAGCTCCTCCGCGGATGTGAAGACGTTGACACTCAGGGGCCCGTCCGGATCCGCGGAGAGCTCCGGACCCGGCAGCGTGTCGTCAGGGCCCAGGCGCGTCACCGTGTCCTCCTCCTCGTCGTCATCGTCATCGTCCTCGGCCTCCAGGGTGCTGCTGCGAGGGTCCCGGCGAGGAGCGGGGCCTCGGGGGCGCGGGCGCGGGGCGCAGGAGATGCTGATGACTAGCAGGCACAGGGTGAGCAGCAGGCCAAAGCAGACGCCCAGCACGAAGTAGAGGCCAAAGCTCTCGGGGTTAGCTAGGGGTCAGAGTGCAGAAGTCATGGAGGAGCCCTGGCGAGTGGGAGTCATCCCATCTGGAAAGACTGCAGGTTCCAAGTTTGGGGCAAGGACAGGATCTCCTATTTGAAGGACCTTAGCCGCCATCTGGCAGTGCGGGGGCGGCAGCGGGGGTGGGGGGCGTAGGTGACTGGCTAAGGAGGGGGTTATAAAGGTAGGGGAGGGGAGGAAAGGAGGGATGGGGTGTACGGGGGCCGGAGGAGGCGGGGAGGGGTCCCTGTCCCCGGGTCTGCCCTCACCGCGGATGTGTGCGTAGGCCGCCAGGCTGTTGCTGAGCAACTCCATGTCCCTTCGGGGGGCATCCATGCTGCTTTGGGAGCGCGGCTCCCCTGTCAGTCCGCGAGGTCAGCAAGGTCAGATCCTTCTCCCTTCTCCAGAGCCGACCCCGATCCCGCTTCCTCCTCGGGGCAGCTCCGCTCCCTGGAAGGGCAGCCCCAGTCAGCTTCCACCCTGGAGAGGGCGGCTTCCTAACTCCGTTGCAGACCTGCGCCCTGGCTGGGGGACCCTTCCTCCGGGCACGCACCCCCCAGCAATCTGCTTGTCGAGGGAGTGGGCCCCAGGAGGCTCCGTCCCCTGGTGGGATCCCCAAACCAGGCGGCTTTCGCAGTCCAGGAAGCAGGATGGAGGAGAGAGACGCGGGAGCCTTCCCCACTCTCTGGGCGGGCTCCACAGAGGGAAGCCGCCTCCCTCTCCCACCAAGCCCGCCCCGCGGAGATCCCCCGGCCCGGAGGCCCGGGGCTCACTCACCGTCAGCGCCGCCCCGCTTCCCCGCTGCCCGGCCCCGGCGCGTCCGGCGGCCGCAGACACCCGGGGCCCGGCCGCTCCCGCCCCGTCCGGTCCGTCCGCCCGGCTCAGCTCCCAGGCCGCGGCAGCGCGGGCCGGACACGGGCCGATGGACCAGCCGGCGGAAAGTTTCCTCCGAGGAAAGAGGAGGGACAGGGCGGGCGGGGCGGGGCGGGGCAGGGGGAGGCGGGGAGGAAAAGGCCTGGGAGAGGAAGGGGAGAGGAGGGTGACTGGGGCGGGGGTGGGGGGGGCGGCGGCGAGGCCCGAGGGGCTGTCTGCTTCCCCCACAGGAAACCGCTGGGGAGGCCGGTTGCAGGGGCCCGCCCCCAGGCTACTAATAACAACAATAATATTAATGGGGATGGAGTTTTGCCTAGGTGCCAGGCAGTGGGCTAAACCCTTTACAATATATATATACAGTATATTTTACAATATTATATATATGTGTGTGTGTGTGTGTGTATTCTTTTCAGGGCCAAATCTGCAGCATATGGAAGTTCCCAGGCTAGGGGTGGAATCAGAGCTGCAGCTGCCAGCCTACACCACAGCCATAGCAATGAAAGATCCGAGCAGCATCTGCGACCTACACCACATCTCACTGCAATGCCGGATCCTTAACCCACTGAGCAAGGCCAGGGATTGAACACACATCCCCAAGAATACTAGCTGGGTGCCTTACCGCTGAGCCACAGCGGGAACTCCCACTATATATATATATATATATTTTTTTTTTTTTACTTAATCCTTATAACAACCCTATAATGTTAGGGACAATTATTCCCACTTGGCAGATAAGACAGTTGAGTCCTGGAGAGACTGAGTAACTTTCCCAAACTGGTCAGGATTTAAACCGACCGTTCTCTGACCCTGGGCTCTTAACCCCTTCCCTAAACCATGCCCTTCTTCCCAGGAGGCCGCCTGACCCAGGGAGGATTGCCCCTTTCCGAAGCTCAGATGCCAGCCCTCCCCCCAGAGGCTCAGACACAACCCAGGGCCAGGCTCTCATCCCCTCCTCCCAGGGCCCCAGTGGTGAGTGTGTCCAGCTGGCCCAGCTCTGGTCACGCAGGGTTAATGAATGTTGGACTCTGGCTTCAAGCCAGGTCCAGGCTAGCCTTGCAGAACCCAGCTTGGGGCCTCTGCTGGCCCCTGTGCCCTTCTGTACCAGATGGAGGGGCAGAGGTATGTTTGGCTCCTGGTGAAACCTGCTGGTGCACGTGTGCATTTCCACCTGGGCTCAGGGCTTGTGCTGCAATGTCTGTGTGATCAGCGTGCAGCCCGGGTCTTCTTCCTGCCGAGACTCCCAGGCCCCCCCTTTTGGGCCCCCCTTCCTGTGCTGGGCTGGGGTGAGGGGGAGGCCTTCTTGGCGGGAGCCTTAGAGAGGAGGAGGGAAGGAAGGGGGAGAGGAAATTGCAGACATAGCTGAAGGCACAGCCTGAGGCCTGTGGGCCAGTGACCCCCCCTCTCCGTCCAGGCTGGAGACCCCCACTCCCAGTCCTGAGATTGGGTTCAAGCGAAGGGCAGATCTGGTTGGGGAAACAACGCGGACTGGCTCCCATAGGGAGGGGAAGGGGACTCTTGGTGTCTCTGTGACTGTTTAGTCTGCTTCGTGAGTGTGTGTGCAGGTATTTCTGCCAGTCTTCGTATATTTGTGTGTCTCTTTTCGGGTTGTATCTGCTTGAACATTTTGTGGGTAAGTCTGTGTATGAATCCATTCAGACTGGTCAACAAATGCTAACTGGCCTGCTTAGCACTGATCTGCTTCGCACTTGCTAGTAATGGGCTTCAGCAGCAAACAGAACAGACACAATCTTTGCCCTCGTGGAGCTGACACTAGGGCGGAGAGACAAAGAATACAGGAAGAAGATGGTCTGAGGAGCTGTCAAGTGCTCGGAGGGTCCCGGACCAGGGGAATGTGATGGAGGGCACCTGGGGCGGCTCTCGCAGGTGACGCGGGGCAGAGGCTTGAATCCTGAAAAGGGGGCAGCGTGCCAGGGAGGAATGAGGCCGAGGGCCCTGAGGTAGGAGTGCCTGGGGGGCACCTCTGTCCCAGGGGGCAGCGAGGCACCGGGGTTGGTGGGCGAAGGGTGATTGTGAAGGGGCCCGTGGAGGAGCTTGCATGTTACGGGGCGGTGGGAGCCCCTGGACAGTTTCCATCAGGAGAGGGTCATTCATGGTTGCGTGACGTTCTTCACCTCGGAGAGGTCCCCGTGGGGCCACCGCTGGGCAAAGATGGAAGCGGAGAGAGCAGTGAGCAGACGGCAGCCCTCCGGGCCAGCAGCGGCCGAGGGCTTGGACCAGGCTGGAAAGTGGAGAAGGTGAGCCAGGCTCAGATTCTGACTCAGATTCTGAAGGGCGTGTCAGCAGGACTCCCCTGGATTGCATGAGGATGTGAGAAAAGTGGGAACGGGGCTGCATGGTCTTGGGTCCGAGCCCCTGAGGAAAGCTCAGCCGGGGAGCAGGTTTTGTGAAATCCCAGTTTCCTTTCAGGTGGTTTCGATTTGAGCGGTCCTTAAGGTCTCTGGGTGGAGCCATCAGTTACGCAGGCGCGGCCCCCGGTTGTCCGGCCTGGGAGGGTGCTTGAGAGTCCTCAACACCCAGGATGGATGGGTTGAACTCCCCAGGAGTGGTGAGGAGAGAGGGGAGCTCCTGCAGGAGGCATCAGCCCAGGGAGACCGGCGAGGTGGGAGGAAAACCTGACCTGGAGGGGGACGTGATCCTCCATGTAAAACTGGGCCGCAAGGGGAAGGTGAGGCCAGACTCTGACCCTTGACCGTGACTTGGGTTGAGTTTCCATGGGTTGCCCTGACTTGGTGAGTGCCTGCTGTCTGCGTGTGTGTATGACTGACCCTGAGTGTGAGGACGTTGTGCATCAGTTTGTGTGGCACTTACACCTGTGTCTCTGTGTGGGTCCACGCGCATGCCTTCTGAGTGGAGGCTGTGAGATTCTGGATGTGTTTCTGTTAAGCTGTGCATCTGTGCTCTGCCGATCTCTGGGTATCGCTACCTGCAGACGAGGGTGTGTCCGTGCTTGGGTTGGTATGTGACTTGGGTGTTTGGAGTGGGTCAGGCGTGACTCAACTCTGGTGAAGCAGGTGGCTATGTTGGAGTAAAGTGGGAGCTGAGATGGTTGCTGGTCCCTCAGAGAGAGAGAGAGAGAGAGAGAGAGAGACGGTGCCCAGAGGGCTGCCTTCTCCAGGGGGGATGCACGTGGCCAAGCCGGGCTGGATGGGAGAAATGGCAGCCTTGTCCTGGATGGTTCGCAGAAGATGGAGGCTGCTTCCCGAGGCCCTGGGAGAGATGCCTGAAGCCTTTGCCCACGAAGGCCTGACCCCTCGATCCCCATGCCCTCCTGGCCACCTGCCTATCTGCTTTTCTGCCCACCCACCAGCCTGTGTGTAGGTCTGCCCAGCCACCTGCTTTCCATTCATGCTGGCCGGGATCTCACCTGCCCGCCTGGCTGGCCTCCCACCTACCCGCCTGCTGATCTCCTCCCGGTCCGTGGGCCAGGACTGACTCCCTACCTGCCCGCCTGCCCGTTTGTTGGCTGCCTCTCTGCCCTCCTGTCTGCCTGTGAGACTAGAGATTTGTCACCTTGGGGGGCAAAGAGTATCCCTAAGATGAAACAGAAAAGACCAGTATTAATGGATGGTCAGAAGGCTGAGAGATGGGGAGGCCTGGCATTTCCAGGGCCCAAGGCAAAGCCCAACTCTGCCCCCTACCCCAGTGGGGTCCGGCTGCGGGCTGGCCCTGGCTGCTCTGTGGCCTCACCCCGCCACCGGGTCAGGGACGCCTAGGTCTTGGGTGGAGGAAAGAAGGAGACTCACTTGAAGCCTCCTAAGACCTGCTCAGTCCTGTGATGGCCCCCTCAGCACCTGGGACAACTGCTGGGAAGAGGCACTGTGACAGCAAAATGAGCATTACTGGTTCTGGATGTTGAATATCCTTTAGGTACCTGGTAATCTACCAAACTTTGCTCGCCTCCATCCTTCAAATCCTCCCTGTAACCCTCTGCAGTTTGTAGCGTGACTCCCATTTTACAGAGGAGGAAAGTGGAAGTCATGTAGCCTATGTGCAGTCACATGGATTGAAAAGGTGGGACCTGGATTTGAACTCCAGAGCCATGCTCCCTATCAGTCTTCCCCTGGGCAGCTCTAGGCCATGGTTCTCCACCCCCATCAGACCCAAAGCTACATTTTCATGCTATTTTGTGTGGCTTCTTTTATGCTTCTGAAATAAATTTATGGCTAATATGTACCCATCTGCACCTCTAATTAAAATTAATGTATAATTAAATTAAATATTTATATAATTAAATTATTATATATAATAGGATTTAAAAACATACATAATGTTTTGTTCTGAAGCTAATAAATTACAAAAAAATTGGGGGGCCACACCCATACCATGTGGAAGTTCCCAGGACAGGGATCCAGCCTATGCTACAGCAGTGACCTGAGCCACAGTAATGACTACACTGGGTCCTTAACCCACTGAGCCACCAGGGAACTCCTGTTTTTTTTTTAATCAAAAGTTAATTTATGGAGTTCCCATCATGGCTCAGGGTTTAATGAATCCAACTAGGAACGATGAGGTTGTGGATTCAGTCCCTGGCCTTGCTCAGTGGGTTAAGGATCTGGCATTGCCGTGAGCTGCGGTGCAGGTTGCAGACGTGGCTCAGATCCCACGTTGCTGTGGCTGTGGTGTAGGCCAGCGGCTACAGCTCTGATTAGACCCCTAGCCTGGGAACCTCCATATGCCACAAGAGTGGCCCTAGAAAAGACAAAAAGACAAAAAAAAAAAAAAGGGTTAATTTACAGGGAGTTCCCGTCATGGTGCAGCTGAAACAAATCTGACTAAGAATCATGGGGTTGCAGGTTTGATCCCTGACCTGACTCAGGCATCCAGCTTTGCTGTGAGCTGTGGTGTAGGTCACAGATGCAGCTCCGATCCTGTGTTGCTGTGGCTGTGGTGTAGGCCAGCGGCTACAGTTCCAATTCGACCCCTAGCCTGGGAACCTCCATATACCGCACATGTGGCATGTAGGGCTCTAAAAAAAAAAGTTAGTTTATAATTTTTTATTAATTTTTTGCTGTACAGCAAAGGGATTCAGTTAGACACACACGCATATATACAGATTCTTTTTTCTTTTCCATTGTGATTTATCACAGCATACTGAATACATTTCCCTGAGCTATAGAGTAGGACTTTGTTGTTTATCCATTCTCTACATAATAGTTTACATCTGCCAGCCCCTACTCCCAGTTCATCCTTCCTCCAGCTCTCTCCTCCTTGGCAACCACAAGTCTGTTCTCTATGTCTATGAGTCTGTTTCTGTTTCATAAATGTTCTTTTGTGTCATTTTTAATTTTTTTTTTTTTTTTGCCTTTTGTCATTTTAGGGCTGCACCTGCGGCATGTGGAGGTTCCCAGTCTAGGGGTCCAATTGGAGCTGCAGCCGCCAGCCTTCGCCACAGCCACAGCAAGGCAGGATCTGAGCCGTGTCTGCAACCTACACCACAACTCACGGCAATGCCGGATCCTTAACCCACTGAGCAAGGCCAGGGATCGAACCCACAACCTCATGGTTCCTAGTTGGATTCATTTCCACTGCGCCATGATGGGAACTCCGTGTATCATTTTTTAAATTCCACATATAAATGATATCATATGGTATTTGTCTTTCACTTTCTGACTTCACTGAGTATAGAGTCTCTAAGTCCATCCATGTTTTTGCAAATGGCATGGTTTCATCCTTTTTTTGGCTGAGTAGTATTCCATTGTATATAAGAACTATATCTTCTTTATCCATTCATCTGTTGATGGCGACATTTAGGTTGTTTCCATGTCTTGGCTATTGTGAATGCTGTTGCTATGAACACAGGGGTGCGTGTATCTTTTCGAATTATAGTTTGAATATACGTCCAGGAGTAGGATTGCTGGATCAAATGGTAACTCTATTTTTAGTTTAGTTTTGTTTTCTTTGGGAACTCCCACTTTCAGTTTTTTGGGGAACTTCCATACTGTTTTCCACAGAGGCTGCAGCCGACTTACATTCCCACCAACAGTGTAACAGGATTCCATTTTCTCCATACCCTCTCCAGCATTTGTTATTTGCAGCTGTCTTAATGATGGTCATTCTGACTGGTGTGAGGTGAGCAGTTCCCATCATGGCTCAGTGGAAACAAAGAATCCGACTAGGAACCATGAAGTTGCGGGTTTGATCTCTGGCCTCGCTCGGTGGGTTAAGAATCCAGTGTTGCTGTGAGCTGTGGTGTAAGCTGCAGATGCAGCTGTAGCTTTGATTTGACCCCTAGCCTGGGAACCTCCATGTGCCATGGGTGAGGCCCTAAAACAAAACAAAACAAACAAACTGGTGTGAGGTTATAGTTCATTTTAGTTTTGATTTGCATTTCTCTGTGTAGCCAGGTGGAGTATATTTTCATATACCTGTTGCCCAAGTGTATGTCTGAGTTCTTTTGCCTAGTTTTTGATTGGGTGGTTTTTTTTTTTTTTTTTGATTGTTGTTGAGTTGCATGAGTTATTTGCATATTTTGGAAATTAAGTCCTCGTTGGTCAACATCATTTGCAAATATTTTTTCCCAGTCCATAGGTTGTCTTTTCATTTTCTTATGGTTTCCTTTGCTGTGCAAAAGCTTGTAAGTTTGTCTAGGTTCCCCCCCACTTGTTTATTTTTATTTTTTGTATTTTTAGGGCTGCACTCACAACATATGGATGTTCCCAGGCTAGGGGTCAAATCAAAGCTGTAGCTGCTGGCCTATGCCACAGCTCATTGCAACAGCGGCTCGTTAATCCACTGAGCGAAGCCAGGGATAGAACCTGCATCCTCATGGATGCTAATCAGATTTGTTTCCCTTGAGCCACAGCGGGAACTCCCTGTTTATTTTTGCTTTTATTTCTGTTGCTGTGGGAGATTGACCTAAGAAAACATTGGTTGGATTTGTGTCAGATAACGTTTTGCCTATGTTCTCTTCTAGGAGTTTTATGGTGTCATGTCTTATGTTTAAGTCTTTAAGCTATTTTGAGTTTATTTTTGTGTGTGGTATGAGGATATGTTATAACGTCATTGATTTAGATGCAGCTTTCCTAAGGTCCAAATTTCCTAAGACCCCTTGCTGAAGAGACTTTTTCTCATTGTGTATTCTTGCCTCTTTTGTCAAAGATGAATTGACCATAGGTGTATGGGTTTATTTCTGGGCTTTCTATTCTGTTCCATTGATCTCTATGTATGTTTTTGTGCCAATACCATGCTGTTTTGATTACTGTAGCTTTGTAGTATTGTCTGAAGTCTGGGAGGGTTATGCTTCCTGCTTTAAAAATATACATATCCTGGGAGTTCCCTTTGTGGCTCAGTGGTTAACGAATCCGACTAAGAACCATGAGGTTGTGGGTTCGGTCCCTGGCCTTGCTCAGTGGGTTAAGGATCCGTCGTTGCCGTCGTTGCCGTGAGCTGTGGTGTAGGTTGCAGACGCGGCTCGGATCCCGCGTTGCTGTGGCTGTGGCGGAGCCCGGCAGCTACAGCTCCTGTTAGACCCCTAGCCTGGGAACCTCCATATGCCGCAGGTGCGGCTCTAGATAAAGGCAAAAAGACCAAAAAAAAAAAAAAAATACATATTCTTTTGTTCTATAATAAGTAAGAAATAAAGGGTAATGCTCTGTATTATTATTATTCTTAAAACGATTTTTGTTTTTTCCATTATAGTTGGTTTACAGTGGCTGTGTATTGTTTTTTTGTTTTGCTTTTTCTTGTTTTTGCTTGGCCACACCAGCTGCATATGGAGATTCCTTATTTGTGAAATGATTAATTGCTGGGAAGGTGACAGTTCTGGAGAGCAAACCAACCCTGGAATACTGGGCCAATGTCTGAAACAGTGAAGAACCCTTGATAAAGTTCTGAACAAAACAAAGTACAAATTCCCTCCACTTTACACAGTAGTTGTAGTCCCAGAAAATTCAATATGTACTATGTATACACAAGTCCTCTGTGTTTATACATAAAATGGAGTTAGATTCTTGGCTCTGGTGATTATAAACATGTTCTCCACTCATGTTCTGCCGGATATAGAATCTGCCTTCCTTGTAGGGTTGTCTCGAGTCCCTGGCCTCCCCCTCCCCTAAATGCCAGCACCCCCCTGCCCCCTGACATTGTGACGACCAATGCCCCCCTACTCCCCACCCCCACGCGGACACAGAGAAAGGCCTCCTGCCCTTGCGGAGCTCAACATTGCAGTGGGATGTAACCAACAATCACACACGTGCTGACATGTCAGGCTGTGATAAGGACCATGAAGGGAAACAAAGCAGGGGAAGGGGTCAGAGGAGACCCTGCGGACACGGTCGGGCACATGGTCATGTCTCCTCTCTGAGGAGGTGACTTTCTGAGCTGAGGGAAATGAGGGAGGGGCCATGCACATACTTGGGGGAAGAGCCTTCCAGAAAGAATAGCCGATGCAAAGACCTTGAGGTGGAAGCTGCACGGAGGCCGTGGGTGGGACAGTGAGGGAGGGAGGACCAGGAAGTCAAGAGAGGGGTCCCGTAGGGAGCCCTGCCGTGCAGAGTTTTCTAAGGCACATGCTGGCCTCTGGATGTCACCTGCACAGATGGAGGTCATCAGAGGGGCGTAAGCAGGAGTGGCACAACACGGGACTTTTAAAAGACTCTGTCTGGCTGCCGTGTGGCCCCTGGGCTGTTGCAGGGGAAGAGAGGGAGCAGGGGAAGAGAGGGAGCAGCGGGAGAGGCGCTCAGATGGGGCGGTTGCAGTGGCCGTGAGAAGTGGTCGGGTTCTGCCCGGCGGCCCACAGGCTCGGCGGTGGCTTGGACTCAGGGTACGAGAGGGAGAGGGAAAGACACAAGGCCGGCCTGGCTTTGGAGCCCGCACAGCTCGGCCTCCAAGGCCCCATTTCCTTACTTCCTTTCCCACTTGAGGTCACCTTCTCTTTGAAGCTGCTCTCGCCAAGGACGCTGGGGGCCAGGAGGCGGCTGACATCGGTGGAAACATCTTGGTTCTTGTCTGACTCCTCAGGAGCATAGGAGGCTGTTGATCACACCCATCTTTCTGGTACCTTCCATTTGCTTTACTTCGGGGCTCACAATAAAAACTGGTAAAGGGCGAGCTAAGAAGTTTAGAGCAATAAAGTCACGTGGGAGCTGGATGCTAGGCCACTTCTGGGTGCTGAGGACACAAGAGCAAAACAAAGTCCCTGGTCGCATGCTACTTGCTGTCTTAGGTGTTGCCGAGTGGCGCCCTGGCAGTAACGGTGCGCAGAACGGAGGCTGAACACGGAGATGAGGCCCAGGCGTGGTGCAGTTTTGGAGCTGGCGTGCAGCCGTGGTGAGCTGGGAGTGAGGGCAGCTTCTGGCGCCGCATCTGGGCGAGCTCGACAGATAAGGTAGTGGGAGCTGTTTGTACAGACTCGGGAATGGCCGGGAAGATGGGGGCCGCTTGGCTGCTGGGGTAGCTGTGGGGCAGGGAGGGAGAGGTGCCACCCCCCTTGCTATGTGGACACGGGCCTGGGAAGGGACGCCTCTGGCACGGACCTCTGCTCCTTCTGTGACCTGTGTGGGTTCCTGAACACAGAGTGGGTCTGCCTGTGGCGTGCTGGGGGCGGGGCCAGGCCTCCTCTAGCTTCAGGCTCTGATGCTCAATCTGCAAAGTTTAAATTTAGGCAAAGGAAGGAAGGAAAGAAGAAAGGAAGGAAGGAACCCCCCCTGGTTTCCTATGGAGGGGAAGGAGGGGGAGGGCGGTGCAGGAAAAGGCCTGGCCTGGCCCTTCTTACGCCAGCCCCTGGATGGGCACGTGGGCACAAAGGCAGCCTCTCTGGCTAGGGTACCCCTCACCCCAGGAGGGGGTGTGGCAGGGAGAGAGGACCAATACTCTGCCAGTGGCAGTGGCTCTGAGACGCCTCCTTCCTGCCAAGGAGGAGAGTCCAGCCGGGAGTCCCCCTTGGGCACTTTGCGGGAGGGAGGTAGGGATGGGGGCGGGGGGCGCCCGGTGCACCGGGCGGTAGAGCCTGGTGCTGCCCGGCTGGAGGGGGAGATGGAGACGCAGGCGACGAGGGTAAGAGACGACCAGGCCACAGTGGCTCCAGATCAGGAAGTTTTATTGCTGACATGCAGGAAGAGTCCCCATGTAGTACAAAAATATGACTTTATACAAACTTTTTTGTGACTTTTTCCATTTTGTTTCTTTACAATAGGACTTCTCTCAGCGTGCGACACCCAGTGAGGGCAGACCCAACCTCCTCTCATTTGCTTTGCCAGAAATTTATCAGACACATGGGTTGACCTTGGAAGGGACCGGTCGGTCTGACAGGCTTTGCAGACCCAGAGGATATTGCTTTGAAGAGGAGGAGAAAGACCCGGTGAGGCGAGCAGGCCCGGAGGGTCTGGACAGGCCACCGGACGAGGGGCTGAGGTGAGGCCCTCCCGGGAGGACAGTCAGGGGCTGGGAGCCCTGGGCCGGACCGCATTTCCACTCCCGCAGGAGACTTCTTTTTGAAATAAATATAGAAAAGCGGGCATTCCAGTGCCCAGCACGAGGCCTGGCTCTCAGCGGTGGGGCGGCTGAGGGCGGCGGAGCCCGGTGCTCGGCGGAGGAAGGGCTGGGCTCAGGCCCCACTGAGGCAGAGGCACGGGGCGCCCGGGGGCTGGGACGGGGCACGGGGAGGAAGGGGCGTGGGCGGCCCTGCTACTGCTGGCAAGAGGTGGCCCCATTTTTTCCAGATGGGGAAACTGAGGCACAAGGAGGTTTGGGAACTTGCCCAAGTCGCTCACAGTGAGTCAGCTTTGGGGGAGGGGCAGCTCACACTCTGGGAAACAAGGTCACGCAGGCCTCGGTCGCCTGCCCACTGGGGAGCCTGGGCAGGCAGGCAGGGCCCGAGGGCCCGGGGCTGCCTGGAGGGGCCACTCGGCCACTCTGGGGGGCGGGCCAGGGGAGGGGCTTTGCTTGGCACCGGGCAGGGCCAGGGCCAGTGAGGGCGAGCAGGAGGGGAGGGCATTCTGGTGAGAACAGCGTTTCTGGCAAGACGGGCATCCACTTCAAAATCTCGGCTCAAAAAGGGCAGCAGGGCTGTTCTCAAGCCAGGCCGGACCCCATCCCCAGGCCCTACAATTCTCCCTGCAGGCCCCAAGGCCCCCAGGAAGGATGCTGGTGGCCTGCTGGGAGGGACACCACACCTATTAGAAGGCAGGGGCGGGAAGGAAGAGGCCTCCCCCGTCCTCTGGACACAGAGGGCCGAGGGGAGCGGGAAGGCGGCAAGCACGCTGGCCCCGGGCCCCTCCTCGGCCGCCCACCAGGCACCCTTCACATCTGTGTCAGCGTCGCCTGGGTACCACGGTGGGACGCGGAGGAGAAACCAGGCTAATGCAGCACCTCAGAGAGGCTGAGATGGGAGAATGAGAACCGAGTAGAGAAAGGCCTCCCCATCACCAGAAACCAGGAGAGACGGACGGGCTGGAGGCGGAGGGGGCCGGCAAGAAGGGGCTTCTGAGCCTGGGGAAGAGGAGGGGGCCCACCTGGGGGCTGCGGGCTCCCTGCTGTCCAGCCAGGCCGGGGGCAGGGAGTGGCCGCGGGCCAAGCCACCTAGAGATGGCAGAGAAGTTGGTTTCAGTACAAAAATAAATATATTTGAATTCCACTTAGGATGAGGTGACAGTTTTCCAAAGCTTGGACTGAGGGGCCTGGGGTCAGACGAGGAGGGACAAAAACAGACTACGAGGGGCCTGGGAGGGCAGTGGGGAGCAGGCCTCCGTGTGGGGAGCCAGCAGTGAGCTGCACTTTCAGCTTATGTGGACTGTGGGGCGCAGCTGCCCGGGGGGTCGGGGGTCGGGGTCGGTGGCGGCCAGGCCCCTAAGCAGGCGGGCTCCGTCCTCCTCCCTCTCACTCAGCCCAGAGACAGCACGGTTACAGAGACAGAGGTAGATTCAAACGTCATGATTAAAAGCAGGTTAGTTATCTAGGCTTCTCAGATTAAAAAACCAAACAATCAAGCGATCATTCCAAAAGGTAGCTTCGTGGTACCTCTGCTGACCCCATGTGCCCTGGGCTGGCCCTGCCCCGTCCCCGGTGCAGCCTGGGAGAGTTCAGCACGACGGGGCCGGCCCGGCAGCGGCGCTGGGTGGTGGTGCTGGTGCCCCTGCCAGAGCCGCTATTTCCGCAGGTAGCGCTGCGCCAGGATGGCCGCGTCCAAGGGGTTCATGGGCTGCGCATCGTGGCCCAGCCGGCGCACGGGCGGCACGCTGCCCAGCTGCCGCTTGGGCACCCAGCTGCGGGCCTCGTGCACGGAGCTCTTCTCCTCGGCCAGCAGCAGCTGCTGCCGCATGTAGTTTTCAAACTCGTACTGGGAGCACTCCTCCGTCACCTTCGCCTGCGCCACAGACAGACAGGCAGACAGACAGGGGCGGACACGCAAAGAGAAAAGCGCAAGGAGTGTCAGATGGCCGGCCTTGAGGCCTCCCTCCCCGGACAGCACATGTAGTGGCCAAGAGTGTGGGTCCCTGAACCCCTCTGGCTAACCTGGGCCTCACCTTGCTGGCTGTCCTGCGTGAGGTCACACTCCCTCAGCAGGCTTAGTGTTCTCCGGTGAAATGGGTTCGTAAGCTCCCCTCACAGGGGTTCTCGAGAGGCCTGGGGGCCAGGGCATGTCAAGCGTTAAGAGAGGGGCCGGGGCTGGGGGCGCCCAGCACCTGGGTGACCCTGTGTCGCTATCTTGCCCCAAGCTGAGCTCCCTGGAACAGCCCAGGCACAGTCACGTTACTCCTCAGAGGGGGAAGGCGGGGCTGTGGGATCAGACCAGGGTGCAAGGCCCAAGCTCCACTGAAGCAGTGGAGCTGTGTGACTTCGGGAACATTACTTTACCTCTCTGCACCCATTTCCTCTTTAGTGAAAAGAGGATAAGAACACGGGTCACCCAGGCTTGTAGTGTGGACTGAATGAGGTCTTCGGGGTGGGCACTCACTTGCATGCTAGTGATGGTGATTTTTAGCTGCTGAACAGCCCTGCGTGTGGGTGGCAGCTGGGGGAGAGGGCCTGGAACTCTCCAGGGGCCGAGATGCTCTGCTGCGGTCCCAGCGTGGCTCCTTCTAGACCCACCTGCCCAGCGCTTGCTATGGGGACTCCAGGGTGGCCCAGAGAGGGCGGGTCCTTAGAGCTTCCTTCCCAGCACTCAGCCAAGCCCGCCCTCCAGGGAGCACCTGAGATCACCCGCCAGCTGCTGCCTAGCACCCTGGTCTCTGCCCCCACCCCGGGCCCAGCACTTTCTCCAGGGCAGGGGAGGGGAGGAGAGAAAACTGGGAGAAAATGAATCATCTGAAAAACGAAAGCAGAAAGGGCGACAAATAACCCTGTGAGTCAGAGGGGCAGACAAGTGTGACTGTTTAAAGGGCCAGCATGTGGCAGATCCAGGGCCCGGGCAGGAAGAGGAAGCTGAGGCAGGGCCTGACGAAAGGCAGGTCTTGGCAGCTCAGGCCCAGGGGGCCCTGCAGCCTGCCGGGAGCTGCCACCTCTGCCCCAGACCAGCCTGCCCTCACTGGAGGCTGGTGCCTCAGAACATGGGTGATGGCCTGGCTGCCCCTCCCCACCACCTCACCTCCTGGGAGCTGTCTGCATTGCTCACTTGGTCGTCGATGTCAGGAACCACCTGCAAAGGCCCGCTCAGAGATGACAGCGACTGCCTGTAGGGGGGCAGATAAGTCAGGCTGGCTCAGGCAGCCCAGGCTCTGTCTCCCAGGCCTAGCCAGCAGGAGCCACAAAAGGCCAAGCCCCCATTCCTCTGAGAGTCAACAGACCCGGGATGGGCCCCGGCTCAGCCCCTTCCTCCTGACAACACTGCCTCTGCTTCTCCAACCCTCAACTTTTTCACTCAACAAATGGGGGTAATTTCTAGTTGAGAGGCTGTGGTGAGAACCTGGTGAGATAAGGCCCACCCCACAGTTGGCATCGATTGGCATGCAGGAGGTGCTCAGCCCTGGTTCTGCCTGCACTGTCTCGACTTTGCCCCTGGGGACAATGTGGAGACCTGACGCTGCCTGGTGGAGAGACAGGCCCAACCTCAGTCCACTCTCCTGAGTATGAAGGGCAGTGCCTGTGGGTAGGCAGAACCCAGCCCGGCCCCTGTCCACTTACCATGACGCGATGATGGCACTGAGGGCCTCCAGGACATCGGCGGCAGCCAGGCGCTGCTGGGGGTCGAGGACCAGCAGTTTCCGGATGAGACACACGGTATTCTCAGAAACCCGCCCGTCCCTGATGTCGGAGGGAGAGAGGGAGGGGTTCAGGCTGGTGCTGGGCTTTGGACCCAGGACTCCAAGCCTCGCTGTGTTGTTCCCACCCCTCAAGCCCGCAGGGCTGCACGCCCCTCCCCTGCCCAGGGCGGGGGGACTCACTCGGGGATGGTGTACTCCGCGGCCTTGATCTTGCGGAAGAGCTCCTGCGGGATGCTGTCGTAGAAGGGGAACTGGCCGTAGAGCATGGTGAAGAGCACCACGCCCAGCGCCCACATGTCGCTCGGCTTGCCCCGGTACGGCCGGCCTGCGGGCACACGCACACACGCTCGCTCGGCCCGGGGCTGGGAAGAGTGGCCCTGGCCTTCCCTCGGCTTAACGGCTACGTGCCCCAAGTCCTCCTCTGGGACCCGGCCACCCTCGCTTCCGGTCACCCCCTGCTTCCTCCCACAGTGAACCTCGCCGGCCCAGTCCTCTGCCTTTCTGCCACGCTGGTTCCTGCGCAGGCTCTGGGGACCCAGCTCCACAGGGGCGCCTCACCCCGGCCTGACCCTGAGGAGAAGGGGTCACGCCTGGCCTGTGCGGCCCACACCCAGCATGCCTCAGGCCGCCTCATGGCAGAACCAGCCCTGCTCTGCTGACTGGGAGCTCCCAGGCGCTGGCCTGGTCCTAGCGCCCAGCAGAGCGGCTCACCGAGCAGGTGGCCAGTAGGGTGCGTGGAACAAAGTGCGAGTCACCCTCCCCCAGCACCCCCACCCGCAGTCCCCGTTCCCTTGTCGTCTGTCCCTCACAGCACTAGGCTTCTTTGTCCGTTTACTCCCTGTCTCCCCCACCAGAACGTAAGCTCTTAGGTGTAGGCGGCTCTCTGCTCACCACTGAGCCCCAGGGCCTAGTGTGGGCCTAGTGTGGACTCGTGTATCCGCTAAACGAACGAGCACCCAGAAGTAAATGCGCTACAGATTCCTTGACCGTCAGACAGAAAGGAGCGGAGCGGGCATTTAATGGAGCACGTACTCATGAGAGCGCTGCAAGAATCACTTCTCCGTCACTAAATCTCCACTACAACGCTATGATTTAGATATTTTCTATTTTTCCAAAGAGTACAACGAGGCACAAGGATGTTACTTGTCCAAGGTCATGGCTGACTGCAAAAGCCCTGCTTTCCCATTTTTAGGGCAATCCATCCATTCACACCCATGAGGGCAGAGCTTCTCCAACATGCCAGCTGCTGCCTGACCTGCTCCAAATGTGAAACAGGAGAACAGCTCAAGCCTTTCAGAAGCCCTTGCCACCCGACAGCGTGTCACCTGTCGTGCCAGCAGGCCCGAGGCAGTCCAGATCCCCAAACACCACACAACTCCTAAGGGTGTGTAAGCGGCGCTGCCGGGCGCCTCAGTGTCATCTCCCCGCACGCCAGGGAGTGCCCAGCTCACCCCCATCCCTTCTGCGATGGCTGGAGAAGTCTTCGGGGTGGGGGACGCTGGTGCTGAAGGTCTCACAAGGACCACTGAAGGTCAGGCAGTTTAACAGGGTGGGCGTGTGCTCACGTGCACGCCAGTGTGGTCGCAGGGCTTGGCCTGCACCTTTGGGGGCACCGTGGACCTCCTTCTCCAAGCCAGGTCCTTCGTCTGTGGACAGCATGACACTGACGCCGGCCTCATGGCTCACTACCATGGGGCGTGCGCTTCTGCCCTGCCTGGGACAGCAGGCCATTCTTGGAGCCGAGCCTCTGGCCTGTTTTCCCCGGGGCTGCCCTGTCCCTGGCTCTTTCCAACCCCAAATGCCAAACAGCAGCCTGGATAACCCTGTGTCCTGACCCCAAGGCCGACTCGGGGGAAGTCCCCTTTTCCCTAAGCAGGGTCACCAGCCTGAGTCCAGGGGCCACTCCTCTCAGCTCTGCGTGGCTCCGCAAAGTGCACCACGTCCCTGGCAGCAGCTAGAAGGTGAGGTGGTTTCGGTCGAGAGGCCTGAACTGCAGGCCAAGGAGCGCGGAGCGCTGCTGCCAGGCCGGCCTGAGCCGAGACCTGACACGCCTGCCCTGAGCCGGAGGCGCGGTGAATGGCCCCAGCAGACTGGCCCTCCTGGGAGCCCTAGCCATCAGGTGACCTTTCCCGCAGCTCTGGCTTTTGAAAACATGGAACTTCAGGCTCTCCTGTCGTAATGACCATGCCAGCTAATGCTTACTGAGTAGCCAGGCCCCAGGTTAAGGCCTTATTTAATCCCACAGGGGCCTAATGAAGTAGGGCTATTATCATCCCAATTTTTTGGATGAGAAAAGAGGGGCGCAGAGAGGTGAGTGTGACCTTTCCCAAGGTCACACAGTTATGAAGCAGACTATGAACTGTGAGAGCAAGGCCATGCCTGCCATTTCAGAGCTTCAGCTGGCGCCGAGGTCTGTGCTGGGCACACAGAACCAGTGAAATGCAGACCCGGGATCAGAATCCACTTAAATCATCCCACTTCGTGTTAACCATGTGGGGAGGCAGGACTGTTTTCAGCTTGTAACCCATGAGGAGAGGGAGGCTCGGAGAGGGGGCTGAGGGCCAGGTAATTAGCAAGGCCAGTCCCAGAGCCCGGGTCTCCAATCTCCAGTCCAGGTCTCTTCCTGATGCAGGGGATTCCTTTGTTTCATCTTCTGAGACTGGCATGAGTCTGGAAGCACCAGAGGGGGAAGCTGAGTGACGGCACACGGAGGCTGCCCCAGCCTGATGCTGCTGAGGAGGCCCGACGCGAGGCTGCCCGTCCACCCCAGGCCTGCACTGCTCTGGGCTGAGGGGGGCCCAGGTTCATCCTCCTGGCTCTGTCACCTACAGGGGTGCTTTCAGGACTCTCATGGAGGGCATCCAGGCTGGGCTGGGCTGTGCGGGGAGGGGTGCTCAGGGAGTTGGGGTGCACCCCTGGCACCCAGATCCTTCTACTGGAAGCCACAGTGACTCTAACCAAAACCCCCAGGCCTGGAGAGTGACACCACTGCCCCCTGCAGCCGTGGCCCTGGGAGAGGCCTGGCATCCTGGCAGAAAGAACCCCCAGCTGGGAGAAGGCCTCCGAGGGGACTGCAAACGCCTGGGGCAAGTTACACGGCCTGCTCCCCAGGAAGACATACGGCAACCTGGGAAGGAGGCTCTGCCCCTGTGAGGAAGGAGCACAAGTGTGAGTGGCAGGGAAAATGGGCCCTGGGGACAGCCCTGAAGCCTTGCCTCGGAGGGATGGAGCAGATGTGAGCCCCTGGTCCCGCGAGGGAGGACGGAGGAACTCCAATTTGGCAAAGAACAAGCAAGAAAGGAAGGGAAGCCTGCGGAGAGACAGACGCGGGGGCTCGGGCAGGAGGCAGCCTGGGACGGCGCCTGTCTTCCGGTTTACTATTAGCAATGATTTTGAATGAGAGGTCTGATCTCTCCGAGCCTCAGTTTTCCTCATCTGTAGAAATTTTACCTCCCAGGGTAGCGGTGTGGTTTTAAACAGATGAGGCAAGTCGGGTGCTCAGTAGGGTCGGTGGGTACTAAGTACCTGACCGACTTCTTTTGTGTATTACCCGCCCGGCCGCACTGCCAAGTCAGCTCTCCATCCACAGAGACAGGAGGTCTGTCTGCCTGGTTACTGCTGCATCCAAGGGGTCCAGAACAGAGCCTTGGACACGGCAGACCCCCAGCAAATACCAGCAGAACGAAGAAATGAATGAATGAAGAAAGGAGTGATATCCTTGAAATGCAAACCTCATCACCGTAACCCCAGTCAAGACCTGGTCAAGGGCTTCCTTTTGCACTTGAAGCAGGCCTCCATCAGGTCTTGTGTGGTTGGACCCCCAGCCACCTCTCTGGCCTCCCCTTGAACTTTCTGAGCAGTGACCTCAGGGGCCTTCTGGCGGTTCCTCCGATGTGCAGGGCCACCTCCACCCAGTCACAGCCCCTAGTAGGTTCCCATCTACTCCCACGATCTCCGCTCAGAGGCCAGCTCCCCAAGGAGGGCCTTTAAGCGCCCATTCTTCACACGCACAGATGAGCGCTTCTTCCCTTCCAAGCACTAATCTCAGAGGGTAATTAGTGTGATGGTTACCAGCTTTTTCTTGCATAAGACCCCAGATTTTGTGCCTGGAGGGACCATGCTGGTCTGGGCCACCACTGGGAACCCCAGCGCCTGGCCCGGGCCCACCCACATACATAGTCTGATTCAGATACTGCTTGCACAAATGGCTGCAAAGCCTGGCTGTGTGTGGCCGGGGCCTCTGCCTGGCACCCCGCACATACCGCTGAGCACGTCCGGACTGATGTAGGCGGGGCTCCCCCTCTGGTCCTTCAGCAGGTCCCCTTTGCTTACAAGATGCTTCCCGAGGCAGAAGTTGGTGATGGTTATCCGATGTGTCCTGGGGTGGGAGGCAGAGCGTGAGCAAACCTCAGTGTCTGTACCCAGCCGCCCCAACCTCGTCCAAGGGGCAAAGGAATTGCACCCACAACCTCTTCAGCTCCCCTGGCCTTCCCAGCCTTCGCCGTGGCTGCATGGGGAGGGCCACTGCGGCTGCTGACACAGGCCAGTCACCCTTGGTTGCCCCCTGCCGAGCTGTCCCCGCCGAGATCACTCTGATGAGGGCAGGGCTTCAGGGTGCCCCCCGACCTGCGCCCTGGCTGAGTCTTGGGGTTACAGCTTAGGGCTTGGAACGGCTTGCAGAGATTTTCCATAGTGACCTCGCGTAGCATCCAGACTGGGGTGGGGGTGGGGGGGCACGGACTGGAGAGCTAGTTCAGTTCTCTCGTTCACACACGAGGAAGAGGAAGTCCGGCAGAGCCTCGGAGGCCTCCCTCGAGTGCCCCTTTGTCCCCCGGTGCCGATCCCTTCGGTCATCAGCCTTGTTATCATCACAGCGTCGCGGACAGCACTGAAAACGAACGCTTACTGAGCCCGCGGTAAGTGCGGACCTGGGCTGAAGAGCCGGATGGGGACTGTTCTCACTCCGCACCACCACGACAGCCTATGACGGCGACCTTCTCACTGCCCACCACACAGATGACATGATTAGGGCACAGAAGTGAAGGGACCTGCCCAAGGTCACACAGCTAATGAGCAGCGGAGCAGGTCCTACCCAGGTCCATCCGAGTCCGCGCTCTGAGTGTCACCAGTGCGGTGCCCACCGTGTCCCTGGACAGCGCCCAGCTCCCGACTCTCCCTTCCGCCCCATCTGAGCTGACTCACCCCTGCTCTTCCGCAGACTCTACACCGACTTGGAAACCCCACACCCCCCGCTGAGAGAGCTGCGGTGAGAGCGGCTTTGGGCGCTGACCCTTTCTAGGAAGCTCACAATGAGGACAGGTCGGTGGCCCAGCGAGGATGTCGTGCCCCGCCCCTGGACGTGGAACCAAGTCGGGGTGCAGAGCTTCCTCGGCCTGGGGGGAGCAGGGAGCAAGGGTGCCTCCCCACCCCCAGGTGAGCCGGGCCACCTGCCGGGCCCTGGGGCGGCCAGCTGGGCAGAGAAGGTGCGAAGGTGCAGAGGACAGGGCTGCAGGAAGTGAGGCCCCGCCAGCGCCCAGGGCGGCTTCTCCCCAAGAGAGCCTCCGGGGCGGGAAGGAGGTCGGCCCAGAGGCACACGTGCCCCAGGCTGCGTTCAGGAGGCTCCAGGAGCCCTTCAGCCTTGGGGGGTAATTCCGCTGGCAAAGGCTTGGGGCCAAAGGCCAGCCTGTCCTCGGCGCTCCAAATGGAAACGCTGACTCTCGCTCTCCGAACAGGCCTGCCCTGATGGATGCCACAGAAACCTGCCTGGTGGCCCCCGGGCCGCTAGAGCCTGAGAGCACAGGCGAAGGGTCTTGGCCAAGGATCGCGTCAAGAAGTGGCCTGGTCCCGCTGAGCACCGCCTGTGTCGCTGTCCTGAAGCCCCTTGTCCGTACAGCAGACGCGCTGCGTTTCTCCCCTGGTCAGAGCTGGAGACACTGGGAGGGGCACGGCTCAGGGGAGCGCCTGGTGGGGCTGGGAGTCAGATCCCGGGTTCCAGTCCTGGCTCTGCCCTTCCCGACTGTGTGTGATCTTGGTCGTGCTAGTTAATCTCTTGCTAACCCTCAACTTCCTCATGCGCAGAACAGGGAAAATATTAGCACCTACGTCCCAGGGCCACTAGGATTTAAGGAGATAAGAAGATAATCCTAGGGAGAGCAGAGTTCAGGGCCTGGCGGGCGGGGGCTGGTTACCAGCTGCTCGCTCAGATGGTAGCTCCTCAGATGGCGGGCACGGCTGGCGGAGGTTACCATCTGAGACCCCAGGGTAGACAGCACCCCGAGGCGGTGGGTGAGAGGAGCCACACGGCGACAACAGGCCTGGAGCGCACGTGCCAGCGTGGCTGGCTTTCCACTCCGTCCGCCAGCAGGCCTTGCCAGGCGCCTGCGCGTGGGGCTCAAGGAAAGCTCGGCTGAGACTCTGCAGGGCCGAGCTGGAGCCTCTCCCACAGGAAACCGCATGGGCAGCTCCGAGTCGGCCCGAAGCCTGGTGACGCTCCCGGCCCTGTTGCCATCACCCCAGACCCCCCAGGCTCGTCCTGGCAGGAGGGACAAGGGCAGCAGGGGTGAAGGGAGGGAGCTCCGTGTCAGCACGACCCGCTCTGAGTCACTCTTCAGCTATGGCCCTCTGGGCTACCACAGCGTCTTCTTTTCTAGGAACTGAGTGTGCAACGTGCCCACCCGGAAAGAAAGGAGGACGGAGAAAGCCCACAGGGAGCGAACCTCACATAACCCCGAAAGGGGATTTCAAATCGCAACACTGCCCTTTCTCCACCGCAGGGAACTTGGTATCACAGCTGCCCGAGAGCCCTGCTCCCCGTTTCCTCCATTCCGCTGGGAGCCTCCAGCTTGTCACTGTTTCTCCAGCTGGAGGGAGGGCTGGCCTGCTGGGCAGGAAGGGGCTGGAGCTCCTCCAGGTCCACCCTTAACTTCCCAAGGATGAAAGCACAGCCCCAAAGCGGGAGGGGTGTGCCCACAGACACAGAGGAGCGGGCCCTGGGCACCCAGCACGGTCTTTGCAGCACGTGCTCTGCCTTTCAGGCACCCAGGCCTCCCACGAGAGGTGCACAGAACGTCTGACTGCCCAAGGCACAGGAAAGGGATTACTGGATTAAACAGCTATGTAACCAAGACACCCAAGCGTGCACATGTGTGTACACACACACACACACACACACACACACACAAGAAGAGCTGCTATAGTTGCACTGGCATTACCTAAGGGAGATGTGACCTGACTACATTTCCAGAACCAAGGGCCTGGAGTAGTGGGAGCGGAAGCTAAGCCACCAAGCAGACAAAGAGGCCTGGGCTGCTGGCCTGGTTAGCAGCGCAGGAGCCCCCGCCATCACGTGCCCACAAACACCCACGGGACGCTCACCTAGAGCCAATAAAGGGCTGCGTGGAAGGCTGGGAGGACTCGACCTCTGCAGCCAGATGGACTAAGGGGTTCAGAGCGGACGCCCTCTTTGTGAAGACTGAGCCTGCAGTCCAGAGGGGGATGGGGACTGGCCCAAGGTTCCACAGAAGGCCAGGAGCCGAGTCTCCCGACACTAAGACAACGGGCTCTCAGGGCTGGCGTGCTCTGCATTCTCCAACACCTGCGCTCCCCGTGCAGTTCAGAGCTGGGGCCGGGGCACGCGGGACCTCGCCGCTGGTATCCTGGTCAGCCCCTCCCCACACAGCGGCCTCACCTCCAGAGGGAGCGAGCGTCCAGGCCGTGCAGGCTCCGGCTGTTCTAGCACGAGGCTACGCTTTGGGGGGGTGGGGGGGGCAAACCCCGCCAGGCAGGCTCAGGCCCTGGACCTGTCTCTGCAAGAGAAATAATCGCCTCCACTTCCACGGACGAGGGCATGGAAGCTCAGAGAAGTGCTTGGTACCACAGCAGCCTCTCAATACACAAATGACTTAATCAGTGGGTGAATAACCAAATGAATGCGTGCTCCCCATCCCAAGGGTAATTAGGAGGCAGTGCTGGGCTGTGAGCCAGGTCTGACCCCCAAGGCCCGCTCCTCCCAGCATTCCTCTGTCTCAGCTGGTTAAGGGTTCAAGCAGCGCTGAAACTCCTGTTTCCTTCCCTCCTCCCCGCGTCGCCCGTCAGGGCCCAGTTTGTACCACTTCACTTTCTCAGGCTGGCAAACCTTTACTCATCCTTCAGGAAGTGATTCAGACGGCTGGAGTCTCTGCCCCGCTCTGTCCTCTGCACACTGGCCCTCTCTACGAGGGTGCAATCTGCCCCCTGTTTGCCCCCATCAGGCCATGAGCTCTGGGGGATTGTCTGAAGCCCCGGTGGCAGGTGAGGCTGGAGACAGGCTGAGCGCTGAGGGGCAGCGGCCCCCTCCCAATGGCCTCGGGCTGGCACCGCAGGGCCTGGTGCCCTGTGCCCCTCCGCAGAGGCCCGCCTCTCTGCCTTCTTCCTGTGGCCGCTGTGGCTTTGGCCATTTCACAGGTTAGCGGGCCCAGGCCCTCCTGGGTGGGCAACCACATCATGACTGAGTCCCCACCACACCACTTCTGCTATGAGCTGTGTGCTGCCTGCTGTCTGCAAGCCCCCCGACCCACTTGAACACCAGGAGGTGAGAGGGGGGGTGAGAGTGAGAGGCTCAGGGAGAGCAGGTGGCAGAGGCCCTGCGGTTCCAGGACTGTGGTGGCACACAGAGAAGGCTCCCTACCCACTGGTCCCGGGCCCCCTGTATGGCTGGTGTCCCTTTATCGCTGCCCCAGATCACGTGGAAGGGCCCCGCTCCGCCCGAGTGGGGTGAGAGCCGGGGGCCTTACGTGATCTCCCTCTGCCACTGGCTCACCAAGGATGCTGGGGTGAGCCACCCAGATCCCCTCTAAGACTGAGTGTCTCTCTCCCTGCTGCCAGGAATGTCAGCGTCTGACCACTCATAGCTGCTTCCTCTTCCCGAACATCTTCTGAGCCAAATGAAGCTGCCCTGCCTGACCCTATGCCCTCAGGCACAGCCTCCACTCAGCGGCTGGTCGCAGGGAGGGTCCAGGGCCATGTGCCCCCATGCCTTTACTTGGGACATCTGAAGGGCCACCTGGTTCTCAGGCTTTCCAGGCTGAGGCTCTGTCACGACCGGCCACAGTTCAGCTTCTCCCTCAGCCCAATCCCGCCCCCTCCTCCTTGAGGGCGTGGCCCAACAAACTTCCCGTACGCACATCTCAGGGTCTGTTTCCTGGGAACCTGACCCACAACAAGGCCTCATTTTGCTCATCTGTCATTCCGTCACCCATTGATCTATTTTTCATAATCATTTACTATATATCCACTGGGCATGACAAGTGAACGGACCTGGGAGGACCTTGGAAAGCCTTCCTAGAGCTCTTTCTGTGGCCTTTAAGGCCCCTCTTCTTAGCAAGCACCATATTCCCATGTGGCAAAAGACAGAAGCAGGCATCGCATCCCCAGTCCCTGAGGTTCCCGGGGGAAGTGGGCTGTGTTGAGTCAGAATCCCCGTGGGGACGCCGCAGAGCCCTGGGTAGCTGCAGCATGTAGCCCGTCCCAACCACAAGGTTACATGGCAAAAGAAGAAAAGTGAAGCTTACCTCTTATTGAGCACCATGTTTCCAAGCTTCAGGTCTCTGTGCACAATGTTTTTCTGGAAAACAACAGGCACATGGTTTACACTGTGAAGGTCAGAGCCAGGGCCGGGCCTGGACTATAAGAGGTGGGCCCTGCAGGTGCTGCCCTGTTATGCTTGTGCCTTGATTTGTAAGCCACAGTCAGATCAGGACCGTTCCAAGGCCTCCTTAACTATATGTACAAATTGGGTGAAATCGTTTTCTCCCCTCAGGGCAGCCAAAAAACCACTCCTCTCTCTGTTTCCATCAGACATCCCACTGGAAAAAAGAAGGAACCAAAACCAAAACACTCCAAGATGAATTCTCACAGTTCAGGTGACCAAGTACTGCCAGTTCGGAGCTGTGTGCACGGAGGAGGCCAGGCTCTCCTAACCTGTGTCTTGGGTTCCTCACACCCCCAACCCGAGGAAAGCTCACAGGCGGGCTGTGGATGCCCGCGGTGGATAGCTCAGAGTCGTCGCTAAGGCTTGGAGACTACCGTGTGCCCTATGGGCTGATGGGGCTTTACCACGCTGGGCTCTGCGGGGCGCCCAGCACCGTGGGCCGCGGCCTGCAACACTGTGCCTCAGCAGGTGCGCCCGTCCTCCGGCCCTCTTCCTTCTGGACACGCCCAGCTGCAAAGCACACCTGGTGAGGGCAGGAGAGCGTGCTTCCGCTGAGCAGCACGTGAAGGGGGGGGTTCCACAGCACAGAGGTCAGGATGCCTCCGAGCAGAGCCTCACCTGGTGCAGGGCCTCCACCACGCGCACCACGTCGTAGAAGATGACCACGGTCTCGCGCTCGCTGAGCCTCTTCTCCTTGATGACGTAGTGCTGCAGGTTGATCAGGTCGGCGGTCTTGTCGCTGAAGTCGTGTGCACAGAGGCAGTCGAGGACGAGGCAGATGCGCTTCTTCATCTTCTTAACCATCCGGTTGGATTCTGCATCCTCAACAATTTCACAGGTGCGGTCCTGGGAGGAGGGGGCAGACCGGGGCTCGGCTGTGGGCCCAGCAAAGCCAGGGCCTTGAGGCTCTCCTCTGCAGCTGGCCACACAAACCAGCGAGAGAGCCCGGGACAAGCCTGTCTGTGTGGATGCTGGAGGCCTGAGGCCTGGGCAGCATGGACCGTGGGCTACTCAGCACTGGCCCCCTCCCTGTGCTAGTGCCAGGCTTGGCCAGGGCTGAGGCTGAAGTAGTCTAGGCTCAGGCTTCATGCTCTGGTCCTAGTGCAAAGTGTTTGGATCACGGCTGGGCACCGACAGTCAAAGGACCCTGAGCTCAGTGTGCAGGCAGCAGGCCCAGGACAGCCTCCCCTCCATGGCACTCCTAGGGTTTCTTTTCTTTTCTTTTTTTTTCTATTTTTTTCTAGGGTCGTACCTGTGGCATATGGAGGTTCCCAGGCTAGGGGTCTAATCAGAGCTGTAGCTGCCAGTCTATGCCTATGCCACAGCAACGCGGGATCCGAGCTGCATCTGCAACCTATACCACAGCTCACGGCAACGCCGGATCCTTAACCCACTGAGTGATGCCAGGGGTCGAACCCACAACCTCATAGTTCCTAGTCAGATTCGTTAACCACTGAGCCATGACGGGAACTCCATCCTAGGGTTTCTAGTAATGACAAAAGTCAACTTCCTTCCAGGGTCCAAGACGGTGGAAGTACATGCCCTGTGTGTCCAGGACAACTGCTTTCAGACAGACGCAGGACTCCTGGGTCATGGCTGGGTTCAGGCCCTGGCTCCACTGCGTCCTAGCTGAGGGACCCGGGGCAGTGCACCTAGTCTCTCCAAGTCTCTGGCTCCTCGTCTGTGAGAGGGAGCCAGCAGCCCCTACCTCACAGGCTGTGGGGAGAAAGGCAACCACGCCAAGTCCTCAGTCCTGCCCAGCCAGGGCTCCGTAAGCCGGCACTGCTACTAACCCGCAGGTGGGCAGTTTTGGACCCAGTTTCAGTTTTTTTGCTGAAAAGGCACTTCCAGTAGGAGAACACACACGTGCAACACGCAGACTTTTATCCTGCCAGCCCCAGGAGGCTCTCAGTGTCAACCTGGCAGACTGGGGAGTCCAGGGACGGAACACCCACACCTCCCTTCAGGCAGGATCATACCTCCATCCTCTCTTCCCTGGAGGCCCAGCTCGGTGTCTGGCACATAGAGCACTCTGGAAATACTTCAACCACTCAGGTTCTCTTATCCAAAATGACCTACACCAAGGCCAAGTTCTGGAAGCTACCAGATGCGAAACAGGAAATCACAATCGCCCCCCCCATTTGATCAATTTTCAGAGTTGCTCGCTGATGCTCTGAGTTGGCTCTTATTGCACATCTAAGAATAAAGACCTTGGTGGGGTGTATGTGTCAGGGTGAGAAGTATTTTCCACTTATCTTACCCCAAGAAATCAAGCTGACAAGGGGCAGCTCAGTGCCCTGCCTATCCATCCATCCATCCATCCATCTTTTTAGGCCACACGCATATGGAGGTTCCAGGGCTAGAGATGGAATCTGAGCTGCAGCTGCAACCTCTGTCACAGCTATAGCAATGCCAGATCCTTAATCCAATGTGCCAGGCTGGGAATCAAACCCGTACCGCCACAGAGACAACACTGGATCCTTAACCTGCTGCACCACAGCGGGACCTCCAGCTCAGTGCTTTACAGCCCCACGTTCACTTCCCACCACCTCCCAACGTAGGCACTGTTATCATCACCCTGATTTTGCAGATGAGGAACCTGAGTGACTGACTTGCCCGAGGTCATACAACTCGTGTGCCCTTCCTGACACCAGGCTGCCTCTCGCGTACCAGGCCCATCCTAGCACAAGTGAGCCTGGCCAAAGCATCGGGCTGAGGGGGGTGCAAAAGCTCTGAGGGGGGCCTGAACAAGGCGACCCTTCACCCCCAGCATTCTGAACCCAGCTTTTTTTTTTTTTTGCTGAAGATGCAGTTTCAGAACTGTCCCTAGGAGGGCTCTTCTCAGGGTACCAGTTACTAATTAGCACCTTTCCTAAGGGACCGGGAACATCCGAGCCCGGGGATTAGCGACCCTTGCTATGGAAGCTGAAACGCCCAGAGGGGCAGAAGGACTGCTGGTACCAAAAGCAACTGGGAGATCCACAGATGCCCCGGCACCCAGCCCTCCTCACTGCCTCCCTTCCACCCTGGCCTGGCCATTCCTGACAACACAGCTAGAAGGAGCCCATGTGTCTTTAAATAACTTCCTGCTTTCCGCTTTTCTCAGAAAAGCAGCTCCTCAAAGAAAGCCTGCAAGCTGCAAACCGGGTGCATTCCTGCTGGGCTGCCATCATCACAGCAGGAGTGATCTCCAGCCCACCAGCCGGGAAACACCGCTGCGGGGAGACAGTGGGGGCTGGGGGTGGGGGGGCGCTGCCACGATGGGGTCGGGGGACAGGCAGCCCCCTCTGCCACTCACCTGGAAGAGCCCGTGGTGGTGAACCACGCCATCCTGCGTGTGGAGGAGGGAGAGCAGGGAGTACTCGGTGTGTAACAGCATCTTGCCTTGCCTTTCCTCCTGGCTTTCTATCCCTTGGTCGCCCCTCTCCTCAAGGGTAAGGATCTTTAGAAGGCACACACACAAAACAAAACCCCACAACCCTTACTTTTCCAATCGGGGTGACCAGAACAGGAGAAGCAGGGGGTCACGTCCTCCCACACAACCCTGGTACACGCACCCACATGTGCATGGATGAAGTGAAACGGTCTTTCCCAGCCTGACGGCAACGTGGTGTACACACCAATAGTGTCCCCAGAAGAAATGGCACCGCTCTTGGTCACGAGAGATGCAGAAGGTGGGAGGAGGGAGGAGCCGAGCTGGCAGGATGGCTCCCCACAGCCGGTGCCTCACTTACCTTCAGCTGGTAGAAGTCATCCGTGCCATCTTTCCTCGCCAAACACTGGACGATGCTTGGCACCGGCGAGTTGCCCAGACGGGGACCTACGGCACAGAGAGCCGCTGGTTTATGTCTCAGGAACCCTGTCTATGGTGGCACCAGGCCACCATGTGGACTTTTGGCTAGATCTTCTCTCCTGGAGGGCACCATAATTCACATCCACTGAACTCCCAGTGTCCCCTCTGAAAGTGGAGGGGTATGTGTGCATGTGCCTGAGTACACCCAGCTTTTACAGGCACACTTCTCAGGAGGGGCTCTCAATAGTGGGTGTGTGCTGGAATCTCTGAGAAGCATATGTTAAAACAGAGATCCCAGCTGCAGCCTGGGCCCTCCAGGGGGAGGATCCAGGAATCTGACCCTTTAACAGGCTCCTGTGGGGGTCTAACGTGGCCATGTGGCCCTTGTCAAGATACCAGCTTTCAGGAACTTCTGTACTTCTGGAGATGCATCCTGCTTGCTGTCCTGTGACAGTGCCCTCAACTTTCAGAGTATAAATCAGATAATGTCACAGCGTCACTGCACTGTTAAAAAACCTTAACAGTGGAGTTCACATTGTGGCTCAGCAGGTTGACAACCCAGCTAGTATCCACTAGGATGCGGGTTCGATCCCTGGCATCGTTCATTGGATTAAGGATCTGGCGTTGCGGTGAACTGTGGTATAGGTTGCAGACGCGGCTCAGATCCCAGGTTGCTGTGGCTGTGGTGCAGGCCGGCGGCAGCTGCAGCTCCAATTGGACCCCTAGCCTGGGAATCTCCATATGCCCCAGGTGCAGCCCTAAAAAGCAAAAAAAGCAAAACAAACAAAAAGCAAAACAAACAAACCAAAAAACCTTAACAGCACTCCACTGCCTTTGATATGAAATAAAAGCTCCTTTTTTGGCCTCCAAGGTCTTGCATGATTTGGTTCCTGTCCACCTTGCAATTGATCGTGTTTCCCCACCCCTCCTATCATACTCCAGCTATGTGACTCCTAATTCCTGCCTTTGGGCCTTTGCATTTGCTGTTTGTTCCTTCTGTCCAGAATGCCATCCCCTGGCTGCTCCTTCTCATACTTAGGTGCCAGTGCAATCGTCACTTCCTCATACAGAACCTTCCTTGTCTACACCATCTCTAGGCCCTTCCTCCTCTCACATCATCTTCGCTACTTCCTTCAAAGCACTTACCCCCACCCCCACGATGATCTCACATGTTTACTCTCGGTTTCTTTTTCCAACTAGAATGTAAGTTCCATGAGGGCAGGAACTTGTGTGTCTATAAGGGCTGATAAATAGCACAGGCCCAGCAGGTAGCAAGTGCCATGAACTGTTTGCCGAGTGACCAGAGCAGGAACACTCCTGTGTCCATGAGTCCAAGATACTGTCCCAAAGCAAAATTTACACCCAGTCTCTGCTGCTAGGAGAGCTGGGGTCCTCAAAGCCCACCGTACTTGCAGCCTTGAGCACAGCTGCATGGACTTGCTGCGCCTTGCACATCACGCGGAAAGGCCTCATCGTCCCTCCGGGCCACTGGGGGCGCCCAACTCTACATGATCTCTCTGCCAATTTTACAAGAAGTTTGGGGGCTGTACCAAACCCTTTGTGAAATTAACTCCAAGAATGGTCAGAGAAGTGCCTTGGATGATGGACCTTCTAAGGCAGCTTGTGTGCTTCCCGCGGGCAATGTCCTGGAGGCACAGAAGACTCTCCCCGGGAGGAGACAGACTAGCTCTCGGTTGAGATGAATCAAAGGCTGGTGCAGCCACAACAGACACAGCTGCTGATGCAGAGTGACCCTCCACTCTCCTAGACAGACGCCATTCAAGCGATGGTTGGTCAGGTCCCACACTGGAGTGGGTGTGGTACTTCACTTTGCGTGTCCACAGGTCAGACTTGCACCCGCTGCTTGAGCCAGCACCCCCCGCCCAACCCCCAGTCACCCTGTGGTCAGAGGTGGCTTACCCAGGATGAACGGTCCAGCTCTCTTTGCATTATTTCCAGAAATCCCACTTCCAAGAGCCTTCGTCTTGGCCGACGTTTCCCCAGCTCCTCTGTCTGATGCTCTCCGCTTCATTCTCAGCTCTAGACAGGACAGGGAAGAGCCTTCTCACTGAGCACGTCAGCGGCTTGCCTTTACGCGCACCCAGCCTGCGAGTCTCTGAGGGGGGATGCGTCACACAGCTGCTGCTGCTGTTCCCACCACCACTGTCACCTCCTCCGCCACCCAGGGGTGCATGGAAGGTTCCCAGTGATGAAGAACCACGGCTCCTTTACTGGGGATTAATTAGGGGTTCGAGGTGGGCAGCCAGCCCGCCTCAAAGGAGCCAAACGCAGAAAGGAGGACACTGAGTTTTACGCAGCTGCCAACCGGAGCCCCACTGAGACAGAGCGCCGGCCCTGGAGCGACTCTTCCCAAAGTGAGGTCTTCTCCCCAAACACCTGCAGCCACGTGGCCAGAGGTGCTGACTCCTGGGGCCTGCTGCACCCCTACTGATCTCATCTCCGGGCTGCGGTGGGAGTGGGCCCTGGGAAATGGCACGACGGGCACGGGGTGGGAGGACCACTGCCCCGAGGAGCTCCTCTCTCAAACCCCTGACTCTCAAGTGGAAGGACACCCCAAAGTTGTCAAGTGGGGCTTACTTTTTCTTCTCTTTCTCCTATTTTCAATTTAAAAAAAATTTTATTCTTATTTATTTATTTTCTGGGCTGGGCCCGTAGCATACAAGAGTTCCCAGGCCAGGGATCAAGTCCGAGGGATCGAACCCGTATCACAGCAGTGACAGCGGATCCTTAACCACTGGGCCACCAGCGGTTGGCGCTATCATTTTGCCCTTAACATCTAGACATGGAAGAAAAAACAAAACAGGGAGTTCCCATTGTGGCTTAGCAGAAACAAACCCGACTAGGATCCACGAGGATGCAGGTTCAATCTCCGGCCTTGCTCAGTGGGTTGAGGATCTGGCGTTGCCATGAGCTGTGGTGTAGGCCAGCAGCTGCAGCCTCTGATCTGACCTCTAGCCTCGGAACTTCCATATGCCTCGGGTGTGGCCCTAAAAATAAAATAAAAAAACAAACAAACAAACCAGAGTTGCTCCTTCGGGCTCTTTACTTAACCCCTTGGAAAGGCAGTGTCCTGGAGGTGGGGTGAGGGGAGATCTACACAGGTGAGCTCCACACAGGGAGAGTAGAGGGTCACAGGGCGCCCAGAGAAGGCCAGCTGCACACTCCCAAGGAGAGGCCTCTGGCCCAGAGTGGGTGCGGGGACTCAGGGGAAATTCCCTGAGGAGTGATACTGGAGTGGGTGGGGCCAATGGCAAGGTGTGCAGATGCACACACTAAGAAGGGGCACATAAGTAACACACTACAAGTAGTCTGAGTTGCTGGATGTACGGCGTGAGGCAGGGAGTGGCAACAGGTGACAAAAAAGGGAAGCAAGGGCCAGATCTAGGGGACCTGATGGCCATGTTAGAGTACAGCCTTTACCCTTCCGCAGAGGGCTTGGGAACACTGAACCCTAAGCTCCCATAATTTTTTTTCTTCTTATAAAAGTAATTGGCATTTCCTGCAGAAACATTAGAAAATACAGATATGCAAAAATAAGAAAATAAGTTATCCATTATTTTACCACCTTGATGTAAACACTGTTAATATTCAAGCAAACTTTCCTGTGTGTATGTTTGTATTGTATGTATGGCTTATAGTTCTCATTATTACAAAAATTTGAATTGCACTATGATACCATTTCTTTTTTTGTCTCTTTAGGGCTACACCTGCAGATATGGAGGTTCCCAGGCTAGGGGTCGAATTGGAGCTGTAGTTGCTGGCCTACACCACGGCCACAGCAACATGGGATCCGAGCCACATCTGCAAACTATACCACAGCTCATGGGGTCTGTGACCTATACCATAGCTCACAGCATCACCAGATCCTTAACACACTGAGCGAGGCCAGGGATTGAACCTGCATCCTCATGGATACTAGTCAGATTCATTTCTGCTGAGCTGTAAGAGGAACTCCAGAGGGTGTTTTATGGTATGTGAGATATATCTCAATAAAACCATCAAAAAGCAAACCAAGGAATTATTAGTAACATCCCCGCATGACAATATTCTTCTGTAGCATCACTTGCAACAGCTACATAGTCTCTTTGGTAAGAACATATCATGATTTATCAAACCACACTCTTATTCATGGACTTCTGGACTCTTTCTACTCTTTATATTTTTTATTCACAGTTATGCACATACATTTTGGGAGACCTGCCTCTCTCAGGATAAACTCTGAGAAATGGAACTGCAGGGTCAAATGGGGCACATATTTTTAAAGATGTATGACACGCACTGCCAGGCTGCCCCCAGGGAGGTTGTGCCAATTTTCATACCATCAGTGGTGTGGAAGAATCAGTCCCCAACCTGTACAAGACGATTTCTGTAAATAAAAAAAACAAAACAAAACTGCCAATCCGATGAGTAATAAAAAGCACTTCATTGTTTAAATTCATAATTCCTTAATTATTCATGGGGTTGGACTTGTTTCACATGCTTATTGGTATATGTATGATTTCTTTAATGAATTTCCAATTCCTATCTCCCCCGCTTTTTTTATTGCTTTGTGTATATTAGCTTTAGTGATTTTCAAGGAACTCTTTATATATTAAGGCTATAACTGACATAGGATGTGGTTTCTCTTTTTTTGGCCATGCCCATAGCACACGGAAGTTCCCAGGCCAGGCATTAAACCTGTGCCACAGCAGCAACCCAAGCTGCTACGGTAACAATGCCAGATCCTTAACCCACTGTGCCCCAAGGGAACTCCAGGATGTAGTTTTTCTTAATCTTTTAACTTTTTTTAATTAAAAAAGGTCAAATGTTTATGTAGTCAAAGAGTCCTCTTTTCCTTCAGTTTGTTTTAGCTGTTATTCCTAGAAGGCGCCCCTAACTCTGAAAACAGGTATGTATTCACTAGTTAGCTTAAACCTTCACATACTGCCATTCTGGCCCTTATTCTAAACCCCCGGAGACCGATTCCATGCAGTGAACTGAAAGTAGGAGAGCTGGCCTGCCTCTCATCAAGCCCACTGAGGAGCAGACCCAGGATTTCATCCTGAGAGTAACTAGGGCCGGTACCTCAGGAGGCCCTGCCAGTCCCCAGAAGGAGCAGAAGCCATACTTAGGCTCGGCCAAGGAGGCTTATGCTGTAAGCAGATTTATTCATTCACACAAAAGCAGAGACAAGCAAAATGGCTTCTAGAAAGATCTTAAAAAGCTGTGCAGTAATATGTTTAGAACAGTGTGCGTACTCTTTGTCTGGCTAACTCCTATGCATCCTTCTCAATTTAAATATCACTTCTGGGAGTTTCCGTCGTGGCTCAGAGGAAACGAAGCCAACTAGTATCCATGAGGAGGCAGGTTCAATCCCTGGCCTCACTCAGTGGGTTAAGGATCTGCCGTTGCATGTGCTGTGGTGTAGGTCGCAGACGAAGCTCGGATCCCGTGTTGCTGTGGCTGTGGTGAAGGCCGGCAGCTGCAGCTCTGATTCGACCCCTAGTCTGGGAATTTCCATATGCCTAAGGTGCGGCCCTAAAAAGCAAAACAAACAAACAAACAAATGAACAAACAAACAAATATCACTTCCTTGGAGAAGTCTTCTTGATGTCCCCCACCAATGGGTCACAGGTGGTCTCACTCAGTATCCTATAATTTTCATTCATAGCACTTTCTATAGTTTGTGATCATGTATTTATTTGTACTCTTATTTGCTTAGTGTCTTTTCCCCACCACTTGACTAAAAATCCCCCAGAATTAGGAAAAAAAGAAAAACATACATAAAACCTTTCCTCCCAGTGCCTGGCCCAGCAGATACTCTATGAATGGCTGGACACCTTTCCCTCCGGTTGGTGTCAGCAACCACTGGGCCAGTAGCCCTGTGCTGGAGCTGCCCTGTCCTGGTAGGTAAGTTGGTTTCATTACCATTCAGGCCCTGTTCTCTGCCTTCCCTGGAGCACTGAGACTCCCCTTTCTTCTCGGCTCCCTGGAGAGCACCGCAGTGGCGTCATCGGATCTGTAGACGCTGCCTAGGCGCCCACGCACAGGCATGGTCTAGACAACAGTTTGCTGAGAGCAGCTGCGGCACAGACAGTGAGTGGGCTCAGCCTGACCCCACCCGCCCCACTAAGGATTCAGCTAAAGCAAATGGCAAGGGAATTGCTTCAAAATGTAGGCAGACAGAAGGATGAGAGGGGGAGAAGATGCTGGCAGGGGAAGTGGCGGCAGGGCTGTTTGCCCTCCTGAACATTCCTTCCCTCCACCAGAGCTGGTGGAGGCAACGGGGGCAGCCTGAGGAGGCAGGCCTGGGTAGTCGGAAGGTGCTGCATGCGGGCTCACTGACGGGATGAGCAAAGACAACCCCCTGGTGACAGACCCTCCTGTCCCCTGCCCCCTGCCGACACATGGGCAGGTCTGTCTCACCCGCCTGATCTCAACCATCCTGACGTACCCCTCCAGAGACATACCTGCAAATGGCCCACAGAGGCTCCCACAGCAGGGCGGGCTGCTTTGAGGGATCCTGGCTTGACAGTGAGATCTGCAATGAGGAAGCTCTGGCTACTCTGCTTTCAGAAGGATGTGGGGCCAGGCCCCCCCAGAGACACGGATCCTCAGACTGGGGTGAAGGGCCCAGGCCCAGCCTGGCTAAGAGGCAGCCATCTGCCTGGCGTCTCCTGGGCCCAGAGCTCAGCTCGCCAGGAACTCAGCAGTCCTGGCTATGAAGTCTCTGGAGCTTTAAATCTGTCAACTACTCTACGTGCTATCCTCCCAAGTCGGCGCCAGTTCCCTTGGAACCTGGTCTCAACAAGAAGCTCAGTGAGGCAACAATGGGGGTGAGGGTGGAGGCCTGGAGGAGGCATCCCAGCCGCCCAGAGGCTGTGCTCCTTGACGCTGAAAGCAGGGGGTTCCCTTTGCTTGGGCCAACCTGGGGAGCAAGTCGTGGGCCTCAGCATGAGGGCTCCAGCTCTGTGAAAGTCACCACGAATGGCCAGAGGAGGGAATGCCGGCCCTACCCCTTCAGTTTACATTTAAGGTCATTTCCCCCCAGGCAATATCAACCAAGCTCTCCCAGAGGGCAGCGAAGCCTGGGCCATGGGCACCACATTAAGTGTCCAAAGCCCATGATACCGGGTCCAGGGGTGTAGTGTGACGGGGTGCAGGACAGTTGGGCAGGGCAGTGCTAGGCAGAGCACCCCACGGCAGGGCACAGTTCAACATGGCGGACATACCACCAACCCCAAAAGGAAGTGGGCCACAAAGAGAGGTGGCACCCAGGCCTCCCAGCTCAGCCTTGCCTCAGCTCTGCCCAACGACCAAGTAGCTGAAGCCTGGCCAAGGCAAGGAGGGGCCTGTTGCTCACACCCAGAAGCATCCCTGCAGGCCTCCACACAGATGCGCAGACGTGTGGCCCCAGGGACATTCACATGTGCACAGAGCCAGCATGAGCCCCCCAGTCCCCACAAATGTGAGGACAACCTGGGGCCTGCCCACAGGTGCAAAGAGTTCTGCACTCAGCCTCATCATAGGCTTCTTGATGCAACCTCAGGTTCCTGGACAGATGGGTGACCCTGCAAACCAAACTAACGCAGGCAGAGTGCAAGGCGGTCCTCGCCAGGGGGAAGCAGCAGAGCCCAGCCCGGCTCACTGTGTGTGCATGTGCGTGGTGATAACACAGCTGGAGCCACGATAGGTCAGCAGCTGCTAATGCCTGCTGGGAGCCTAAGGACTTGCTTCACTCAGGGGTCAGGCTGAGCCAATGGTGCCCGGATTCAAGCTGTCCTTGTCAGCAGTCCCTAGCCCCACCCCCACGTTTCCTGGCTCTGTCAAAACAAAACAAACAAAAACATCCTGAGCCTCTGTCTTCGGGACTTTACCTCTGGCCCTCTTTGCCCCTGCGTCCAGCCCACCTGGCACCTGGAAGTGAGCACAGGTGTCCCCACCCATCCCCGGCCTCAGTCCTACATTGCCACGCACACGTCAAGGGTCTGTGTGGCGAGACGGCACCAGACCCTAAGAGGGAGGTAGGAAAAGAGCCTCTGCCCACATGACACTCAGGCAGCACATCAGTGTGGTCAGGACAATGTACCTCAGTCTTTTTCATGCCACAGCTCAGACAAAAACACCTGTATAGCACTCGGGGGTGAAACACTGGGGACTCCAGCTGTCTTCTCCTTTAGTCACTCTTGGGCTAAAGGAATCACCATCTTGACCTACAAAACCCACACTGGCTGGGAAGCTCTGAGTCAGAGCAAGGGCTCTGAAGTGAGCCAAACCTGGTTCCAAGTCCAGTACCGTCACTTAACAGTGCTGGGATCTCAGACAAGGTACTTATTCTGTACCTACAAAACCCAGAGTACCAGATCCATCTTACAAGTTTGTCTAAGGACTGAGATCACCTATGCAAAAGGGTTAGCAAGAGTACCTACTGGCATATGTAAGCATCTGATAAATTGTGCTTTTCTAAGCTTAAACACAGTAGCTTTAAATTTACTGCCCAAGGAGAAAGGGCTGGGGGGTGGGGGGGGGGAGGGGAGCAGAAGAAAGAGAGTAACCAGACAGAAGGCTTAAGAGACCTTGAATCTATCTCTCTGCTGGAGGGGTGGGTGGTCTGATGACCAGTCTGAGCGACGTGTTCAACTCGGTGTGGGGAGGAGAGGAGCCCTGGGGGGCTGGCTGGACTCCTGAGGAGGCAAAGGGGTGCTGGGTAGTACCAGGTACAATTCTGTAATAGAGGGCAGAGCACAGTTTTGCGGGTCAAGGGGACTGCCTGTTCGTTTAGGCAGAGGCACACAGCAATCTCATCCTCTTGTTCTGTTCACCAGTTTATGGGGGAGCAGAGGCTAGAGCACGAGCTGGCAACTATCAACTCCAGGCACAGTAAGGGACAGTGCAAGACGACGAAGCCACTCCAAAAGGGTCCTTCATCATGATCTAGTTGGGGGCGGGGAGGAATGTGGAACTAAGCCCTAGCGCCTCTAGTCCAGGATCTCTCAGAGAGGATTGTGGGAGGGGGACAGAGTACATACACTGGCCTATAAAGCTTCTGCTGTCAAGGACGTAACTCTGGATGTCTGTGTTTGTCCAAACGATTAAATTGTACAGCTGAAAGACTTGCAACCTACACCACAGCTCACGGCAACGCCGAATCCTTAACCCACTGAGCGAGGCCAGGGATCGAACCCGCAACCTCATGGTTCCTAGTCGGATTCGTTAACCACTGAGCCACAATGGGAACTCCTGTTTGGTTTTTTCTGGCCATGCCAGCAGCACGTGGAAGTTCCTCGGCCGGGGACTGAACCCATATCACAGCAGTGACCGGAGCCGCTGCAGTGACAAGGCTGGATCCTTAACCCGCTGAGCCACAGGTGAACTCCTTATTTATTTTGCCAAAAATGCATAACCTGAATCTCAGCATGAGGTGAACTCAAATTGAGGGGCATTCAAAAGAATAGACTTGGATGCCTCAAAAACATCAACGTCAGATAGTTAAAGAAAGGTTGAAGAATTAGCCTCAATTTGGAGTTCCCGCCATGGTACAGTGGATGCAAAGCCGACTAGGAATCATGAGGTTGAGGGCTCAATCCCTGGCCTTGCTCAATGGGTTAAGGATCTCGCGTTGCCGTGAGCTGTGGTGTAGGTTGCAGACGCGGCTCGGATCCTGCGTTGCTGTGGCTGTGGTGTGGGCCAGCAGCTGTAGCTCTGATTAGACCCCTAGCCTGGGAACCTCCATATGCCGTGGGTGCAGCCTTAAAAAGAAAAAAAAAGAACTAGCCTCAATTAAAAAAAAAAATAGCCTCAATTAAAGGAGATTAAAGATGGGACACCAAGATGGGACAAGTAACTGCATGGGGTGATCACAGGGAAAAGTTGTAAAGAATGTGACTAGGCAATTGGCAGAATCTGAATACGACTGTGTATTAGATAACATAATGTTAAATATCCTGAATTTGAAAACTGAGTTGTGGTCATATAGGAGAATGTCCTTATTCTTAGGTGACAGATACTGAAGTGTTTAGAGGTGAAGGGCCATGACGTCTGCAATTTACTCTCGGGTCCCTGGAGACAGAGGAGAAAGTGTAACCTGCCAGACCAGCTCCCAAGGCTCTGAAGGGATCTGTTGTCCAGACTCACAGTTTCAAAGGGATTTCTTGTTGGCACATAGCTCACAGTGGCAGAACTTGGCATTGGGTTGGGCAGAGTCAGCCTGGCATGAACAGGAGTTTGTTCTTGAATGCCTCCCTTTCTCCAGGCCAAACACTGCTGTGTTTAAGGAATAAGGGAAGAAAGGAGGTCTCTGTGCAATTTCCAGGTCTGCCACCTGGTGGCGTCTTTCTGTAGTGCATCTTCAAAGAGTTTCTGTACCAGCTACAAGATGGTGGAGCGCTGCTCTTCAAGAGCTTGATCAGAAAGGACGCAGTTACAGGAGTTCCCTGGTGGTGCAGCGGGTTAAGGGTCTGGTGCTGTCACTGCAGCGGCTCGGGGTGCTGCTGTGGCACAGGTTTGATCCCGGGCCCAGGAACTTCCACACGCCGCAGGCAAAGCCAAAAGAAAAAAGAAAAAGAAAGATGCAGGTACAACTCCATCAGAAGACTCCCAGCTGTGTGACTGGGGCTGGACAAACAGATTCCACTGGGCTACACTTTCTCCTGTGCTCAGAGACCACCACCTGCTGTACCTCTACCTGTCTGTGCTGGCGGGGGGTGGGGGGGTGGGGGCTGGATCCTAGAACGCTTCCTGTGGTCTTTAGGTAAAAGCTCAAACTCCTCCCAGGCTCACTCCAGCTTCACTGCCCTTAGATGCCTCCTCAATCCAGCCACACCGAATGACTCAGAGTTCCCTGAGTGTGCCACGATCACCCTTGCCCTGACCTCCTCTCCCTGGTTGGCTGGTCCTTCTCCCTCAGTCCTCACTGGTGTCACCTTCTGCAGCAAGTTCTTTCCTCCCCAGCTTCCAGAGTGTACTCTGCCCACTCCCACGGTGCTGTGCTGTGACCACTGGTCTGACTCCCCTGTCCACACCACTCTCCAGGCTGTGGGCTCCCCCAAGGGAGCAATCCTAGTTCATTTCTGCCTCCTTGCATTCATCCAATACCTGGCAAACTGCTGAATGAGAAAACGGAGAGTGCACAACTTTTTTAATGCACCCAGAAGGCACTAAAGCCCGCACTGGGGCAGGGGACAGAGACCACCCAACTAGAGGCAAGGGGTTGGAGTGAGACCCAAAGAAAAAATGAGCGGTCCCAGTTTGTCAGAGAGATAGGGGGTCACAGCAGTGGGTAACTGGGCTGCAACACAGCAAGTCCAGGAAAAGCCCCAGGTCACAAATGCCTGGGTGCCTGGGACAGGGCGGTTCTGGGCTGATCACCGAGGGTTGTCCTTAGACAGTGTTCGGCTGGAGGGCACCCCCCTGAGGAATGAAAGCCACTCACAGCATGCCTGCAGCCTGGGACCAACCCCTCACTGCACCTCAGTGTCACAGGGACATGCTTCTACCAGTGCCCCAACTTCCCCACATACCTGCTCTCCACCCACAGAACCAGCCCAGGGAACCAAGAGAAACTCAGACCACGGAACTAAGTGTTTCAAGCCATGGACCAGTTACCCAAATGCCAGTTGGGAGAACAAGATGGATTTTAGGGTCAGACAGATGGATTTTAGGCCTGGGTTCAAACTCCAGCATCTGTCACTCACTAGCTTTATGACCCTGAACTAGTCACCTACCCTCTGTGAGAGGCTGTGAGGCCTCAGTGGGACCTCAGTTTTGGCATCCATAAAAGAGGGATGTCTCGAGGTCTTTGCTGGATGAAAGGTGAACCTTCCCTGTTCCAGCTGAGGTAACCTCTCTGGTGACAAGTCTCTCCAGGTGCACACCTTTAAAACTATTTTTTTTTTTGTCTTTTTAGAGCCGCACTCGCGGCATATGGAAGTTCCCAGGCTAGGGGTCTAATTGGAGCTGTAGCTGCCAGCCTATGCCATAGCCACAGCAACGCAGGATCCTTAACCCACTGAGTGAGGCCAGGTATCAAACCCATGTCCTCATGGATACTAGTCAGGTTTATTACCGCTGAGCCATGATGGGAATTCCCTAAAACTACTATTTTTTGTATTGTTTTGTTTTGCTTTTTTAGGGCCGCACTCGCGCCATATGGAGGTTCCCTGGCTAGGGGTCCAATTGGAGCTACAGCCGCTGGCCTACACCACAGCCAGAGCAACGCAGGATCCAAGCCTCATCTGCAACCTACACCACAGCTCACAGTAACGCCAGATCCTTAACCCACTGAGTGAGGCCAGGGATCAACCCCACGACCTCATGGTTCCTAGTCGGATTCGTTTCCGCTGCGCCATGATGGGAACTCCTGTTTTTTTTTTTTTTTTTTTCCCCCTTTGTCTTTTTAGGGCGGCACCTGTGGCAAATGGAGGTTCCCAGGCTAGGGGTTGAACTGGAGCTGTAGCCGCCGGCCTATGCCACAGCCACAGCCACAGCGACTTGGGATCCGAGACCCGTCTGCAACCTACCCCACAGCTCACGGCAACACCGGATCCTTAACCCACTGAGCGAGGCAGGACAACCTGTGTCCTCATGGATGCTAGTCAGAGTTGTTTCTGCTGAGCAACGATGGGAACTCCTAAAACTACTATTTGATGAACACCCACTGCTTGCCAGGTACATTCTTAGTGTTTCCCAGATTTTCTTTAATCCTCCATTTATGAAGTAAAGATTCCCCCCCCCCCCTTTTTTTTTGTCTGCTGATAAACCAAAGCCCAGGGACAGCCCAGTTTATTGGGTCAGAGGAGGCAGCCTGTGGCCTGTTCTCTTCTACTCCCGCTAGCTGGCTGGGTTTCTGTGTGAGGGCTTTTCTTTTGAATTTGAATGACAACCATCCCTGAAGCAGGCATATACTCTCCCTGGGAGCCTGAAGGCTACAAGCAATCTCCCTAGGAACCCGCTGGAAGCCATTTGCTTCTGTGCGCAGGATGGATGCTGGGGGGTGGGGAGGTGGATTAGTAATCCCTCAGCCTTAGCCAGGGCTCCCTGATGACAAAGATTCATGCATGTGCTGTCATCTCCACCGTTCCAAAACAGAGTGACGATTTTGTTCATTTTTAAAATGCAGGACCTGTACAGCTCCAGTTTGTCAGGAATACCTAACATCGCATCATTCTCTAAATGCCGAGCCTTCCTGCCTCGGGGGTAACCGGTGAACTGGCTGGCTGCTACTAACCAGAACGCCTCTCCAGCACAGGGTGAACCCCGCCCCCGAAGGCCGCTCTGCCGGGCATGTGGGAAGTACCTGCCGCCGCCAGAGAGGAAGTGACTCAGCCCAGTGGGAAGTGGGCGGGGCGGTCAGAACGAGGGCCGAGGGCCGTGCCCAGCCCGCCCCGCCCCGCGCATCCGCACCAGGCCCACCCCTTGCGGCCCCCTCTCCCCGGCTGGGCTAGAGTGCTGAGCGCAGCAGACCTGGGGGCCGGCAGGGGCCGAAGAGCCCGCTGCTCACAGAGAGCCCAGGGCCTGAAGCTTGGAGGGCCTGCTCTAGCCTCCTCCAGGAGGCAAGATTCACACACAAGGGCATTACAGAATCAGTGCCCTCCTCTACACCCCTCTGCTCTGAGCGAGCCCCACCAGGCTCCTCCGGGGCCTCCACGAAGGCTGAGGGGCTGCCCCATGTGATCCTGGGAGAAGAGGCTCCGGGGCTGTGCACACAGAGGTGGACCTGCAGGCCCATCTGGGGAAGACAAACAGAAGAAGAGACCAGTCCCTGTGGACGACGGGGTAAAGGGCTTCAGTGGCAGCCTTTCCGGGAGTCGTCAGGGCAGAAGCCAGGGCAGCATCGCCAGCCCTGCCACCAGCTCACCCCTCCCAAGGCCCTCCGGAAGCAGCTGATGTGACAACAAATAATCCGTCACTGTGTGTGGGTGTTGGAAGAGGAAGGGACAGACTTAACAGCTCTTTCTCGGGCTGTGCTGCCCTGGTTTCTCCCATCTGGAGAAGCTGGGGGAAGCAGCCAAGTACACAGGCAGGGAGACATTCCTGGTGGCCCCCTGGCTCTGTGCGGGACCTTCTGCCATGCACAGTGATTGCAGACTGAGTCACGGCAGCCCTCCCCTGTCAGGCCAGCCTCCCTGCAACTAGGGGGACCTTCCTCAGCTCAGATCGTCAGTTACTGCTTTGTTCACAGGGAACAAGGACTGCCACGGGCCCCTTGTGGAATTCAGATTCTTAACACCCACGATGGCCCAAGTCAGGCGAGAAAGGAGAAAGCGGCAAGTGACTAAAGAAGAAGGGCTGGGTCTGAGAGCACCTTTGTGTCCTGCTCCACAGTCTCCCCACTGCCAGCAGAGGGGCGGCCTTGCCCCCGCGTAGGGTTCTCTGAGGCTGCATGAAGCCAGCATGCGGGAAGCACTAGGCAAATGTTCCCTTTCCTTCCTTCCTTCCCTCCGTCCCAGATTTCCAGGGCGACAGACTTGGGAAGGCCCTGGCCAGGCCCAGGTGCATGCAGCTCTCTCTTTCTGCTGGTTTTAACAGAGAAGTCACTACCACAATCACCCTGGGAGAAAGGTGATTTGGATTGGGGCCAGCAAACTGCCATTCTTTAACTGCCTCTACCAAAACAATATTCAATTAAATCTCGCAACCTTATGAATGAACAATACAGTTCCGTTTCTGCAGGTTTACCCAATTTTGCTGGCTGTGGCTGCCTGAAAGGGCAAGATTACAGAGGCAGACAGCAGGCTTTGCCATCGGGGTGCCCCTTCGTGGGCCGTTCAGACAAGGGGACCCACACAAGGGCCTCCCCTGGTCTGAGCCGCTGAGGCCGGCCATGAGCCACCCTCTGTCCAGGAGTCGGTGAGAGCATGCCGGCCTGCACCTCTCCAGAGGGCGAGCTCTTGGGGGCAGGGCCTGGGGCCTTGACCTCCTTAGAATTCCCTGTGCAGGCCCAAGAGGTGTGCAGAAGACAAAATGAAACCACCGCCAACAAAGCAGAAGAAAGCGCACTTGCCCTGGCCCGGCATATCCAGTTCTAGGGATTTATCCTCCAGTCACTCCTACAAGCTCACCAAGATGAATGCACTCAACGAGGTTCCCCAGAGTGCCCTGGGCAGCAGCAAAACAAAAAACTCAAAGACAGAAACCACAAAAATCAAAACACACACCCACCCACCCACTGACAGGAAAGCATCTGGAAGTCCATCAAGAGAGGACTGGTTCACTCCATCATGGGACATCCGGACGGAGGATTCTACGCAGCCTTTACGTGCAGGCTCACACCTGCTGGTAGAGGAAGATGTCTAGGACATATTACATCAAAAAAAAAGCAAACTGCAGTACTATTTGTATAAGATGATCCCATTTGGGTGGAAAAAATTTTTACAGACCCTTGAATACGCATAGGATATTTCTAGAAGAAATTTAACCGCGGACACTTCGAGGCAATCGAACGAGGGGCCCAAGAAGGAGATGGAGTGTTTTATTGTAGGTTACTCTATTAATACTTTTTAAAAATCTAAAAGCTTTCTGACCGCATTAGAGTTATTAAGAGCAGTAATGGAATCGCGGAGGCTGGGTCTTAGAGAAGGCACACCTGAGGGCGGGCACGAGAACACCCCGATGCAACGCTGCATCAGGAGAGCGGCAGGTGGAAGGGACAAAGCCGCACTCCAGGTACGCTTAAGGTCTCCCAGGCAAGTTGGAAACTCGCCTAGAAGGAATTCCTGTTGGTCACCTGGTTTCCGTAAGGGCTGAGAAGACCACCACCACACAGTTCAAACTGGAGACCTGGAGGCTGGTTCACGACGCCTCTTCTGAGACACTCAGACCCACCAGCGAAGACCTCACCTGGGCCTCACCAGAGCCAGCCCGTGCCCCAGACAAGAACACCTTGTGTCTAACCCTCATCACTACTTTAGGAGCAAGGAGCTCTATGTACAATTTATTTTATTTTTATTTTTTATTTTTTTTGTCTTTTTGCCTTATCTCGGGCCGCACCCGCGGCATATGGAGGTTCCCAGGCTAGGGGTCTAACAGGAGCTGTAGCTGCTGGCCTTCGCCACAGCCACAGCAACGCGGGATCCGAGCCGCGTCTGCAACATACACCACAGCTCACAGCAATGCCAGATCCTTAACCCACTGAGCAAGGCCAGGGATCGAACCTGCAACCTCACGGTTCTTAGTCGGATTCGTTAACCACTGAGCCACGAAGGGAACTCCTATGTACATTTTAAAGAGGAGGAAACTGGAGTTGGAGATAGGAAGTGACTTGTTCAAGGTCGCTGAGCTAGCAAGTGGCAAACTGGGTTCTGAAGCCGGTCTGATCTGAGCCTTAAATGCTAGGTGACATGGTTGAAGTCTCCTTACCCACTACTCACAGGGCATGAGGGGAGGGACCTATCTCCAGGCGATGGCATTTTCCAGTCTTCTGGAAAAAAAGAAGGGACTGTTTTGGCTTTGTCAATGTCCCTTTCAGCTCCACAGCTTTATGAGTCCAAGATTCCATGTGGGCTGGGCTCCCTGGGGCCAGAGCCTGGCCAGGATCGGGGAATGGGATGGCATGGGATCTAGGGTCGAGCGTGGGCTGCAAATCCAGCTCTGCCCTTGCTGGCTGAGTAACGGTGGACAGGTTCCTTAACCCCTCTGGGCCCGGGAGTTCCCTGTAAAACAGAGACAACCCTCCTTTCTTAGATTGGGATAAGGCCTCAATGCATACTGCAAAGTACTCAGCCAAGGGCCTGGAAGGTGCTGGGGATCCTCCTTTCTCTGGCTGTTTTCCCCCTTCTTCCTTTAGGAGGGAGCACCTTGGGAGCGGAGTGGGAAGAGCACATACCCACAGAAGTCACCCCAAACATGGTAACACCAGGGGCTCCACATCTACTGCAAAAGGAGGTGGGACTCTTGCTCTCCAGAGGTGGTGACATCAGCAGTGGGGCTCCAAAGCCTCAGAGAATTTTGGGCTACGCAAGTGCCAAGGTCTCCCAAGGTGCTGAACTGAGCCTCTCCCTGGAGGTAAATGCTATCCCCTGTCGCACCAGCTTTGCCCGAAACCCAAAGACAGGTGACAGGCACATCAGTCCTGCTCTTGCCACGTTCTACTAGTGTCCAGGCCACTTTCTCCTCCTGGACCTCTGGATCACAGACTCCCTAAAGGCGAAAGATTTTCTGTCTCTCTCTTTTGCCAAGCAGGTGGTGGTCTGTAGAGGGGACAGCTTCAACCTAAATAACAAGAGCCCTCCTCAGTTTTCTCTGGAGCTTTCCAACAATCAGAGTTTCTTTGTAATCATCAGACCTGTAAACTGCTGGACTGGGTAAGCTCTAGGGAACCCCAACGCACACAGACAGACCGCCAAGAGCCAGAAGAGGGGGACTACCCTGGGCCATCACTTCTTCAGGGAGAGGTTCTCAGTGCCTCCTTGGGAAGAGGAACCTAAATCCAAAAGAGTACCTTTGTGGGCTGGGGGAAAATCAGGTTGCCCCAGTTCATTAAAAGGGGGCCTAGGAGCTCCCTGGTGGCTCAGGAGTTTAAGGACCTGATGTTGTCACTGTAGCAGCTTAGGTCTCTGCTGTGGCATGAGTTTGATCCCTGGCTCAGGAACCTTCACATAATGTAGGCGTGGCCAATAGTAAGTTTGAAACATTTGCTGCTCTTTTTTAAAAAAAAATTTATTTATATTTATATTTTATTTATTTATTTTTGCTTTTTAGGGCTGTACCTGCAGCATATGTAAGTTCTCAGGCTAGGGGTCAAATCAGAGCTACAGCTGCAGCCTACACCACAGCCTCAGTAATGCAGGATCCGAGCTTAACACCACAACCACAACTCACAGTAACGCCGGATCCTTAACCCACTGAACGAGGCCAGGGATCGAACCCGCAACCTCATGGTTGCTAGTCGGATTCGCTTCCGCTGCGCCACGACGGGAACTCCTGAAGCATTTGTTGCTCTTCGAAGCAGCAACTCCTCTTGGAATTTATCCAGCAGATATCTATGGTGGGCAAAATCATATGTGTGCAGATAGTCACTTCAGCTTTGTTTGGAGAACAAAAGGCAGAGAATAACCTAAGTTTATCAGCAGAGAGTTTGTTGAATAAATTACACAAACAATGATGACACAACATTGCCAAAAATGACCCAGACACGCAAAGCCAAAATGGAAGCATCTCTAAGATAGTAAGTAAATCAAAGCAAAGCAACACCAGCTTTTCCCCTCTTGGATCTTGATTACAGATCCTGAGAGCATATGCAGAGCTGCTGTGGGCCCAGGGGCACCTTCAAGGCTGTGGTCGCATATGAGCAGGTGGAGAGAAAGACATGCTTTTGCCTCAGGCTTTCTTTCTTTCCTCTTTTTTTCTCTCTCTCTCTCTCTATTTTTTTTTTTTTTTTTTTGCTTTTTAGGGCTGCAAGCACAGCATTTGGAAGTTCCCAGGCCAGGGGTTGAATCAGAGCTGCAGCTGCTGGCCTCCACCACAGCCACAGCCATGCCAGAACCAAGCTGCATCTGTGACCTACATCACAGCTCACAGCAACACCGGATTCTTAACCTGCTGAGTGAGGCCAGGGATTGAACCTGCACCCTCATGGATACTAGTCGGGTTTGTTATTGCTGAGCCACGACAGGAACTCCCTCTCTTCTACCTTCTTTACACCACAAATGCAAGGACAAATCCTGCAAAAAATTTCCCTAATTCCAAAGAGCCTGTCTGAAGCCCTCTCCGCAGCCCAGTCTGACTCAGGTCTAGCGGGGAACTCCTGTAGAGCTCAGGGGAGTAAGAGCACGAAGGCAGTGCCCTCTCATTTCCCTGGTGGTCCCCTAGACGTCTCTCCTTCCTGAGAAGAGGGACTGAGCTGGATGACCCAGCCTCTGGGGTAAAGCCACCCTCAAGGTCTCTTTCTAGATAAGCTTTCCAGGGAGCACTGGGAACACCGTCTCTCCCCCGAGGGCACGCGGCTGTCCAGGACCCCATCACCTGCTGAATCAGTGTGGCCAGTACAGACCGAAGGGCTGCTGTTTAGGGCCATTGGAAGGCTGAAGAAGTCATAGGAATTTTTCAGATTCAGCCACTTGAGTTTCTGAAACACTGAAGAAGTCCGCCTCCCTGGGCAAATCTGGCCAGAGGAAGACGAAGGAGGGGACGCTGCCCTTCTCCTGGGTGCCGACTCCGGCAAAACCAGGTAGAAGCCGGGGCTAAAGCCGGCACAGACTTTGCAACTGATCCTCTCCCATGAGAGGGCTTACCGAATGAAGCTGGTGGACTGCACGGGCCATTCTCTTTCGAGGTCTTTATCTCTGCACTATCATTCACTCCAGGTTCCAAATCAGGAACCTCGGCGTCACTTACCATCACAGCCCCTCCCTCAGTCATCACTTCCAAACGCTCCCAGAGTCCAGCTGATTTCCCTCACAGCAGCCGCGACCTCTGTGCTTCCTCCGCATGCATCCATCCCAACTGCCTCTGCCCCATCCAGGCCCCACCGGCCCTTACTGTGAACACTGTGAAAACTTCCGGCAGAGATTCCAGACTTGTTCTCTCCCCAGTCTATCCTCCCAGAGGGCTCTTGGGAAGATGCAGGTTGAATGGTGTTTCCTCCACTTAAAGCAAAGTGCCCCGTCACCAAGAGAAAAAGAAGTTCAAACATCTTAGCACCGGTGCTCACCTCTCCAGAATCCCCTCAGGCCAGGTCCCTTTGCGTCCTGGGCTAGAGCCCCTCGTGGTTCCTGCAGTGCACACACACCAGCCTGCATCCATCCCTGTGCTGTGCTGCTCCCCTGCCGGGAGTGCTTTGTGAGCCCTCAGAACTCCAGTCACCCCTCAAGATTCAGTTCATTCGTCGAGTTCCAAAGTTCTCCCCAGTCGCCTCGGCCCCCAGGAGAATCCCTGCTTCCTCTAAGCTCCCACCACGTGCTGCACAGACTGTAAGACACTGAAGTGCGCAAGTGCTAACGGGTTAGGAGACTGCACACTTCCTGTTAGGCCGCGAGCTCCTCCAGGGCAGGGCCTGCCTCTCCGATCTCCTTCTGCACCTGGTACCCAGCGCATCCCCAGCCACGCACGGGAGCTCATGCGGGTGGAACTGGGGCTCTGGGTTTTAAGCTACCACACACATCAGTGTGTGCTTCTTGATGGTATTAACTCAGATACCAGACTAGGGGCACTAGTAGGGACACACACGGAAGAAACTCTAAATATTTTTTCTTCTAGTGTACTTTAAAAAATGATTTATTTTTCCCCTCAGCAGTCCTATTTTAGAAAATGGCCCTTTTAAAGAGCTGAGCTGAATCATCTGCATGGCTTCCATACAGACGGGTAAACTCCACAGATTTCTTTTTTGGAGAGAATACAATAAAATTCTGTAACCTTGTGATTCCTGTAGGACACCTCTGACAGCTCAATGGGACACAGTTTTAGTTGCCACCAACTGCTGCAACTAACCCTCAGAAGTTCTCTCCTGCAGCCTGGGATAGCAGTTAACATTCACCAAGCATTTCTTCTCAGTGGATGCTAAATGCCCACGCTACAACCCCTTACGTATCCTCACAACTGCCTACTAGGGAGGGGCTCTTACTGCCCCTCACTTTACGGCCCGGAAAGCTGGGCAAGGAATGAATAAGTAACCGCTACTGACCAGCAGGGCTGGGATTAGAACTGAGATTCCATCTGAGAGCAGAGCCAAATAGGTTCCCCGCCCCCTTTCACCTGTCCCACGGCATATGGAGTTCCCGGGCCAGGAATCAGATCCGAGCTGCAGTTGTGACCTACGCCGCAGCTGCGGCAACGTGGGGTTCTTAATCCACTGTGCCACGCCGGGGATCAAACCTGTTTCCCAGGGCTCCAGAGACACCGCCAGTCTCTTTGCACCACAGCGGGAACTCCCAAATAGGCCCTTAACCACTACAATCTGACCTTCCCCAAAGGTCAAGTTAAAGGCATAAGGCAGCAAGTACAGCAGCCCTTACAACTGACCTTCTGAGGGGAGAGCTTCACCAGCCCAGCTGCTTGAGCAACCTGCGATCTCAGGAAGAGAGCGGCACAGGCTCATGTGTGGGCTAGGCAGAGCAGTCCAGGGCAATGCAGAGAGCTTGTCACTTGTCACTGGCGGCATACACTGCTGTATGCAAAGACCCACACCAGCTCACTGCATACCAACTCTCCTCTCTCAGACGCCTGCGGTGGACTCAGAAAAGGTCTCCAGTCCTTTAGTCTCTCCTCTCCAGGGAGCATTCTAAAGCACAGATTCAATCATGGTACTCCTCTGCTTACATCCTTTTCACTGGCTCCCCACTGCTCTTGGTACAAAGTCTCAAATTTTTACTGTGGTATTTCCTTGTCAACATGAACTGCGATACCCAGCACCATGTTGACTTTCATACCACCATATAATAGAACAATCTGAGGTTTCTGGAATGAACTATGAGTTTAAATGTCTAAGTAGCACATCTTGCCCCTTTGGTCTTATCTGGCTGAGCCTTCCTATCCTTCTAGCCAAAGCTCTAGCATCATCGCTTCTGCCAAGCCTTCCCCAAAACCTTCCATCACACTCAGACTGAGCTAGATTTCTAGACCATGTTTCTCCCTTAGCCAGGCCATGGGCTTCTTGAAACAAAAATAATAGCTAACACTGGGAGTTCCTGTCGTGGCTCAGCGGTTAACAAACCTAACTAGTATCAGTGAGGACAAAGGTTTAAACCCTGGCTTCGCTCAGTGGGTTAAGGATCCGGTGTTGCCATGAGTTGTGGTGTAGGTCACAGATGCGGCTCAGATCTGGCGTTGCTGTGGTGGGCAGCTGTAGCTCCAATTAGACTCCTAGCCTGGGAACTTCCATATGCCACAGGTATAGCCCTAAAAAGACCAAAAAAAAGTAAAAATTAAAAAAATTAAAAAAGAATAGCTAACATTTATTGAACTCTTATTTGTGGCAGACATTATGTGGTTCTATGTGTTTTACATGTGTTAACTTTTTCTTTTCTTTTCTTTCTTGTTTTGTTTTTTCTTGTTTTGTTTTGCTTTTTAGGGCCTCATGTGCAGCATACGGAAGTTCCCAGGCTAGGGGTCGAATCAGAGATATAGCTGCTGGCCTATGCCAGAGCCACAGCAATGTGGGATCTGAGCCTCATCTGCAAAATACACACCACAGCTCACGGCAATGCCAGATCCTTAACCCACTGAGCAAGGCTGGGGATCAAACCCGCATCCTCATGGATAGTAGTCAGATTCGTTTCAACTGCACCACAATGGGAACTCCCTACATGTGTTAACTTTTTAAATCTTCATAACAATCTGCGTTATAACCCCTGTTTTATAGCTGAGGCTCAGGGAGGTGAAACAATATGCTCAAGGTCACACAGCTACAAATCTGCAGAGCTAGAATTTGAACTCAGGAAGTCTGGCTCCAAAGCCCACTCTTAACCTCTATAATATAGGATACTTGCCTCTCCAGGCAAGGACACTGTTGTCATGTGGGGAATGAATGAATGAATGAATGAGAACTATCTCCAGATTGTCTGGATCTAAGGAACAAACAACTGACACAGCAGGGCTATTAAGGAACATTGGCCCAGCTCACAAGCACTGTTTACAAACAAGGATTCTTCTGGCCTTACAATTACTTATCCTGCTCTTCCTTATCTCATGCAAAGCCAAGCCAAGAGGGAAAGCGCCCAGCCCAGAGTGACTACGCTCTTCTTCACTGCTCTCAAAACCAAGCAAAGCCAACCGGTTTCCTCCCGTGACTTAATACAGCACAAAGTCTATCCTGCCAGCGAAGGCGGCTGTCATCTCTTCCTTCCGCCAAAAAACAGGCATCAAACCTAGGGAGTGGGGGTGGTAGAGAACTCCTCGGAAATCCCGATGCCCCTACCTATGGGCTGGAAGGTGGGGCCAAATGGTGTGGGAATGGAGGGCCTGACAAGGCACGGCAGGTGAAACAGTGACTATAGCAGCAGGCTCTCCTTGGAAAAGGCTGACCAAACGTAGCAACGCCAAACACAGGTAGCTCTGACTGGCACCTGTATGCCGCCCGCATTCGAAAATTTCCCAGTAGCGATGGTGCCCGTGCCAATGGGTTAGGGCTCCTGGAGGAAGCCCTGGCTGATCCTCCCTGGGGACTCGTTCCAACTTCCAAGTCACTCTGGGGATCAGGAGGGCAGCATAGAGAAGCAGAGGGTGTCCTTTGGGAAAAATCTGGCTGGTTCAAATCCAGCACCTTCACTGACCGGCGGAGGGACTCCGGACAAGGCTGGCAGTGCCACCTCCCGGGGTTGCGGCGGGACCGACTCTCCGCAGCCGCCCCGTACTCGGCGCCCGGGAAGGGCAGACCCCAGTAGAGGAGCGGGTATTCGCTGTTGCCGTTTCTGTTGTAGCCGGACAGCCTCAGGCTGTCACCCCGGTCCCCTTGCCACAGCCCCCCCGAGGCCCGCCCCGCCAACCTGCACCCCCCCTCGACTCCCCGCTCCCAGACCCCCTCTCTTACCTTCCCCCGGTGATCAGCGCTACTCGCCCATAGTCCGTAGCCCGGAGCCGGGGCTGCTCGGCGCTCCGTCCCGGGGGGCCGGGGCCGGGCCGGGGGCGTGGGAGCCGCTCACCGTCGCCTCTCAGCGCAGCAGCCCCAGTCGCCACCACCGCCGCCGCCTCCCTCCATGGCTGCGGCGCCGCCACCTGACAACGGAAGTGACGCACCGCCCCCTCCTCCTGGCCGAGCTGCAGCCCCGCCCCTCGCTGGTGTCTACCGCCCAATGCGCAGGGATTGGGCGCCATCTTGACGATGGGCGGAAGCCTTCAGGCAAGAGGCCAGAATCCGATTGAGGATTGGTTAAGGGCGTGGCCCTGGCCGAAATCTGGGGAACGATTGGAGGCTGATACTCTAAGGGGCGGTACTTACCGCTTATCTATGTCAGCTGTGAGCCAGGCCAGGAGGCACCGCTCCCGCCCCGACTCCACTGAGCCTCTGGTGCCCTACAAGCCTCCCGGGCTTGGAGACGTGTCCAGCAGTCAGAAGATCGGCCAGCTGTAGTGTATTTATCAAAAAAGTGGCTCTTCCTTGACCCCCATTTCTCGGTTTCTGGAGCTCTGAGCGGAGAGCGCTGCCGTGAGGTTCAATCAATGACTGGAATTCCGGTCGCAGCCCTCCCAATTCATTTCCCTCTAGGCCCCTCGCTCTTTTAGAAACCCCTCTTCAGTCTGAAGATCTCTGGAGTCTCGACCAAGAAGGTTTACAGTGAAGAGTTCCTATTAGCTATTCCAGCCACCTAACCTCAGCCCCTCCTGCTGCAGTTTCGGTCCCTTTCTCCTCCTCCTCCTCCAGCAACCACGCCCTCCATGAATCAGCTTCTTGCACCAGCAGATGAGCCCTTTAAAGGGATTGCATCAGGCTGGTGACTCACTGGGGCCCTGAGAGCAGTCTGGCTTCCCTCCGCTGGTTTGCAGAAGCAGCTAAAAGGGCTCTGTCGCTGCCGCACTAGCGACCAGGGCTCTATTCCTTTGTCTCCGAGGTGTGAGCCAGGGTGTTTGCTGTGTCTGACTGTTTAACTCCGGGGGTGTCATTCTGTATCCCTGTGTGGGCACACGTGTTCAATCCTGTGTGCATTGCTGCATTTCCCTAGGGTGTGTGGCCAGCATTTATCTGTCATTCCCCACACAGGCAGTACTAGGACGGGAGAGTTGGTGTGAGTCTGGCTACCTCCTCCTGTGTCCATCTCTTTGTCTCTGAGTGCCTGGTGCACGCTGAGCTGATAGGGCTGAATAACAGTAATAATCAAGAGAGCTCTCATTGTCTTGTCACTTATTATGTTAAGTCCTTTAGAGACATCGACCCTTAAGGGTCTGTTTACAGATGGAGAAGCTAGAGATCCAAGAGGGAAAGTAACCTGTCCAAAGACACACAGCTAATAATGGCAGAGCTATGAACTGAACCAAGACTGGAAGATGCCAAAAAGGTTAGATTTGAGTCCTTGCTGTGTCCCTTACAAGGTGAGTGACTGCGTGCAAGTTCCCTAACCTTCTCTGTCAAAGTAGGGGTAACACTTGGTGAGATCACTGTCAGGATTCAGTGAATATAGAAGTTCCCATTGTGGCTCAGTGGGTTAAGAACCTGACATAATGTCTGTGAGGATGCTAGTTCCATGCCTGGCTTTGCTATTGGGTTAAGGATCAGCCATGGCCACAAGCTGCAGCATAGGTTGCAGATGCGGCTCAGATCACACATTGCTGTGGCTAGCCTAGGAACTTCCATATACCACAGGTGAGTTCCAAAAAAAGAAAAAAGAGAGAAAGAAACAGCTTCTCATAGGACCTGGCAAATAAGAGTGCTCATATTCCAGTTCCCGCTGCGGCACAGTAGGTTAAGAATCTGACTGCAGTGGCTTGGGTCGCTGTGGAAGCACGGGTTTGATCCCCAGCCTGGTGCAGTAGGTTAAAGGCCCAGCAGCTGAAGCCTGGATTCCTGGCCTGGGAACTTCTGTATGCTGCGGGCGAGGACATTTAAAAAAAAAAGGGAATGCTCATACTCCCCTAGTCTCTAGTTACTTAGCGGAAGGCTGAAAGTCAAGTACAAGGAAGCCCAGCCCAGCCTGGCCCTGCAAGCTCCTCTCTCTGACAAAGGGAAAAGCCTAGGGATTCCGGAAGCCCTGACTCTGACAGGAATGAGTGCTGGATTTTCCAGAGCTCTAATTATCAGCTAGATGAATCACTTGGAGCTGACACCACCATCCCACCCCCAGGAGACTTTCAGCAGATTCAAAATAGAGAATTTTAACAAAGAGGAGGAGGAGGAAGAGAAAGAGAAGAGTAGAAGAGTTTATGAATAGAAAGGAAAAGTGCCAGCCAGAGGAAATGAAAAATTGTCACCGGGACACCAACACGAGATCTCTCTTTCACACACACACACACACACACACACACACACATTCTTCTGCTGGCTCTCCAACTCTGGGCATACTAGCAGACGGCACTGCCATAACAAAGTGATGCCTGTCACAACAGCATGAGATGGTTGCTTGACGAAGTAGAGGCAGATCTGCCTATCAGAGAAGGAGAGGAGGAGACCTTCAACCCAGCAAATCCTTCCCACTGGCTGGCTTCTGCCTACTCCTTGTGGCCTAGCCCCTAAACCCAAGGTATGACAAATTCTGAGGGCCGGGCCCACACCTGGAGGCTGGGTACCACCACTGTGAGAGCAGAGCAGAGCAGAGCAGATAAGAGGCATTACTTATCTTATTCTGTCACCAGTGTCAGGATTGCTGGGAGGCACAACAGTGTAGTGTTAATAGTTGAGATCATGGAGTTTGAGGCCTACAGACCCGAGTTCAAATCCTCACTTGCTGTTCACTGTCTCTTTCACCTTGAGCAAGTCACTTAACCTCTCTGAACCTGTTTGCTCATCTGTAAAATGGGGCTACTAATACACATGTCCTGGGTAGCTGTCATGATGAAATGAGATGATTCTTTCATTCCACAAAGATGTATGGAGTGGCTGTTACATGCAGAGCATGGAACCGGGTACTGGAGAGCCAGTGGGATTGAAGAGACCACAGCTCTGCCCTCCCGGGGCACGCAGAGCCCCTGGCACAGGGCCTGGCAGATGATGAGGTTCAACAAGTGGTAGCTATTTATGATGACCATTTGGCGTTCTGCCATTACCTTAATCATGGGGCCTGAGGGGAACCCCTTGTCCTTCCCTCTGAGGAAAGCAGGCCTCAGTTTCCTCAACTGTAAAATGACAGAGTTGAACTGGGTCATTGGTTCCTAACCTTCTTACTTGAAAGCTTCTATTAGTATTTTCCATTCACGCGAGTCTCCTATCTGGAAGATTTTATCTCCTGTACAACCTGCATCAAGTTGTTTCTTCCTTTTTACTCATTATGGCCTCATTTGTAGCCACTGGAGCTTGTAATCAGGAGCAGCAGGCCAGTGTGACCACCATGCTTGCTGCTGCTATAATTCCAGCCCAATGCAAAGATCAAGTCAGCTTGGTTAACCCTTCACACACTAGGTGCTGTTTTCCTGGGTCCTTCTGGAACATTAAATGAGAACTCGAGGGACCCCTGCTGCTCCCTCAGGGACCCTTCAGCGGTGGGGGCCAGACTGGAACTCATCGAACTGGATGTTCTCCTTCAAGTCCCATCCAGTTGAGAGCTGGAGATACTGCCTCACCTGTGTGGCCTCTAGGGAAGCTCTGAACCTCAAACCATAGGCTACCCAGCCCTCCTCGGAGCCTGGTAGCCTCCTACCCCCGAAAGGAGAAAGCACCCTTTACCCTTCCCTCCAGGCCCCAGAGAGGAGAGAGGGGCACGCAGACCACCTGAGCACTCAAAATTTCTGGGGGTTCAGTCAGCACCCGGGGCCCCCACATCACAGGGTGTGTGCAGGCTGGAACAATGGCGGTAGCAATTAGGAACACAAAACCCAAACGCCAATGGGATGATGACTTTTTTTCCTTTTTTTGTCTTTTTAGGGCTACACCTGAGGCATACGGAAGTTCACAGGCTAGGAGTCTAATCGGCGCTGCAACTGCTGGAGGCCTACGCCACAGCCACAGCAACGCGGGATCCGAGCCACATCTTCAACCTGCACCACACCTCACAGCAATGCCAGATCCTGAACCCACTGAGCGAAGCCGGGGATCGAACCTGCATACTAGTCTGGTTCATTACTGCTGAGCCACGATGGGAACTCTGGGATGATGACTTTTTCTCTATTTTTTTTTTTGTCTTTTTGCCTTTATCTAGAGCCGCACCTGCGGCATACGGAGGTTCCCAGGCTAGGGGTCTAACAGGAGCTGTAGCTGCCGGCCTTCGCCACAGCCACAGCCACGCGGGATCCGAGCCGCGTCTGCAACCTACACCACAGCTCACGGCAACACCGGATCCTTAACCCACTGAGCGAGGCCAGGGATCGAACCCGCAACCTCATGGTTCTTAGTCGGATTCGTTAACCACTGAGCCACGAAGGGAACTCATAAGGAGCCAGTGTTGCTGTGGGCTGTGGCATAGTCACAGTCCTGAGATGCAGCTCGGGATCTGGCGTTGCTGTGGCTGTGGTTCAGGCCGGCGGCTACAGCTCTGATTGGACCCCTAACCTGGGAACCTCCATATGCTGTGGGTGTGGCCCTAAAAAGACAAAAAAAAGAAGACTGCCTTGCCCATGCTATGGCACCTTGGAAGAAACTGCCCTAGAATTCAACCAGTTTGGAAGAAAGCAGTGGAGGAACTCTGAAGGGACTGTAATAGAGTTTCTGCCACTCTGGCAAAATATGAATTCCATTGAGTTAGAGAAAATTTCAAGTTGTATTTCTCACATCAGCTATACTCCTCACCCACAAGACCTTGTATCATCTGCCCCACCCCTTTCTCCTGCCTCACCTGCCCCTGTCCCCCCGAGTGACAATGGTATTCTGGTACTGCCCCAACCCCCAAGCTTCCCTACCTCGGGCCTTTTGCACTGGGGATTTCCTCTGCCTTCCCTCTGCTCTCTATTTTTATGTCTGTTTTGTTTTGGCTGCGTCTGTGGCAGGTGGAAGCTCTTGGGCCAAGAATCAAACCTGAGCCATGGCAGCGATCCAAGCCTCTGAAGTGACAACACTGGATCCTTAACCCGCTGAACCACAAGTGAACTCCCCTCGCTCTTTAAATGGTAGGCTCCTTCTCAGTTTAAATTTCACTTCTTCGGAGCACCCTTTCTGAAATAAATCCATCTCTCTATTCTCCCTCAAAGTGCCCTGTTTATTATTTCCTTCATGACATCTATAGGTTTCTTTTTTTTTCCCTTTTTAGGGCCACACCTGCGGCATATGGAGGTTCCCAGGCCAGAGGTCCATTCCTGCGCCACAGCCACAGCCATGTAAGATCCGAGCTGCGTCTGCAACCTACACGGCAACGCCGGATCTTTAACCCACTGAGCGAGGCCAGGGATCGAACCTGCGTCCTCATGGATGCTAGTCGGGTTTGTTAAGCGCTGAGCCACAAAGGGAACTCCCTAGTCAGGTTCTTAAACTTGCTGAGCCACAATGGGAACTCCCGAAGCCGGATTTCTTGCTGCTGGATCAGCTCCCACACTTGAGGGGAGGCCCCAGGATGACTCCATCTCTCCACCTCAGGAAAGAGCAATGAGACTAACAAGCTCTTGGACAGGGGATTTGAATAGAAAAGCCAGTTTCCACCTGACCAGACTGAAGGCCTCTCCTACATTCTCAAACTTTGTTGTATATTAGCATTACCGGGAAAACTAAAAAACAACAACAACAAAAGAACCCCACTCCCCAGGTCACACCCCATACCAATTAAATCTGAGTAGATGGGGTCGGGGGGACAGACAGGGGATCCTGATGTGCAGCCAAGCTTGCCACCCAGCACCCTGAGACACAGGACTGACACGGAGCCCACAACACAGGGAAAGGCACAAGGCACGGACTTGTCTGCAACCCAGTTTAGTTTCATGAGACAGAGAAAACAAACACGATTACAAGAGACACAGGGATGCTCAGCACGAGCACATTTAATCTCACTGGGAGAGGCTTGAGAACTATTTGACAGATTCCCTAAATCAGTAAATCAGAGATTCAGATAAATAATGATCCCATGGGGGGATCGTCACCTACCCCAAGGCCACAACAGATAACTAGAATTCGGGGTCCCAGGGTAAGTCTAGGAGGAGGGACCCTGTGAAAGGCAGCTGTGACAGGGGATGTCTGTCAGACACCAGTTTCTGGGCTGGCCCTGCTCCCTTCCCGGGTTCCGGGCGGGGCGGGAGAACAGGCTTTGGCTCAGTAGAACTCTGGACCAGGCGGCTGCGCGGGGACCAGGGCCGGCCGAGGGAAGCGGCTCACTTAGAGTGCTTAGAGTGAAATTCCCGGCGCCCCATGCTGCCAAAGTTGCGCACACGATGGATGACCTGCAGCTGCTGCTCGATGGTCGCGGTGATGTTCACGTCATCGGGGATGTGGACGTAACGGACATTCCGGCCCATCACGAAGAGGTCATCCAGCTCAACCTGATGCCCCCAGCGGTCCGTATAGGTGACCTGGGCCAGGCGGATGTTCATGAAGGCATCGACGTTGTCTATGCGTCCGCGGGCCACACTCTCATCCCGCAGGTCCACGGTGGTGACCTGGCCCTGGAGGCCCTGCAGCAGGATGATCAGGCTGTTCTCCGAGATGGTCCGCTCTTTCACCGAGTGGCTCACCGCCATTCTTCCACGCCGCGGCTGCTGGCTGTGGGAGGGGCAGACAGAGGGGAGCTGTAGTGGGCTCGGGGCTGGGGTTGCCAACTCGTCTCCGCCAGGTTTTATTTATTTTTTGCTTTTCAGGGCCGCACCCACGGCAAATGGAGGTTCCAAGGGCAGAGGTCAAATCAGAGCTGTAGCTGCTGGCCTACGCCACAGCCACAGCAAGGCAGGATCCGAGCCGCGGCTGTGACCTACACCACAGCTCATGGCAATGCCGGATCCTTAACCCACTGAGCGGGGCCAGGGATCGAACTTGCATCTTCATGGATGCTAGTCATATTCATTAATCGTTAAGCCACGATGGGAACTCCTCCACCAGGTTTTAGGACAAAATCCCCAGCCCAGACTTCCCCATGGCTGCCCCGCTCCCCAGTTTTTGTGGCTACAGAGCACCCTTAGGTGCTTCACATACACACTTCATAGAGACCTCACACCACCTTGCAAGCCCAGGATCACTTACAGTCATTTTAAAAACAGGAAAATATAGTCAGGAGAGGTTAAGCAACTTGTCCAAGGTCACCTAAGCAGAGGTGTTGGGATTCAAATTCATGGCTGCCTGACTCCAAACCCTACACCAGTGGTTCTGAACTCTCACTGCTGAATCATCTGCTGAGTTTTAACCTGACCATCACGCCCCAGAGGTCCTGATTCATTTGGTCAGGGGTGGGGCCCAGAGAGCCTATTTTTTAAAAGTTCCCCAGGTAATTCTAATGTGCATCCAAGTTTGAGAACCACTAGTGTAGTTTACACCCTTGCTACTCAAAGTATGGTCTGTGGACCAGGAGTTTCAGCATCATCCAGGCACCTGGGAAATGAGGAATCTTGTCTTTCCCCCAGACCTACTTAAAGAATCTGCATTTTGGAGTTCCCATTGTGGCTCAGTGGTAAGGAACCAAACTAGTATCCATGAGGATGCAGGTTCGATACCTGGCCTCGATCAGTGGGTTAAGGATCTGGCATTGTCCTGAGCTGTGGTGTAGGTCACAGACTGCAGCTCCAATTCAACTCCTAACCCGGGAACTTCCATATGCCTCAGGTGTGGCCCCAAAAAGCAGGAAAAAAAAATCTGCATTTTAACATGACCCTTATGTGAATCACCAGTTCTCAAACATTAGTGCGCATCAGAATCACCTGGAGGACGTGTTACACGAAAGCATGGTGAGCCCCCCCCCAGTTTCTAATTTAAGCAGTCTGAGGTGCGGCCCAAGAATGTGCATTTGTAAAGACCCTCAGTCAGTGTTGATGCTGCTGGTCTGGGGCCCGCCGAGAACAACTGGGCTACACCATGCCACCGCCTTATAAGCAGAAATTTAGATAACTGATTGAAAAAAGGAAATGGCAGCATATGTAGCACATGCTTTTTTTTTTTTAATTTTTTTTAGGGCCACACCCGCGGCATATGGAAGTGCCCATGCTAGGGGTCGAATGGGAACTGTAGCTGCCGCCTACACCACAGCCACAACAACATGGGATCAGAGCCACATCTGCGACCTACACCAGTCATGGCAACATGGGATCCCCAACCCACTGAGCTAGGCCAGGGATCGAACCTGCATCCTCATGGATACTAGTCAGATTCATTTCTGCTGCGCCACAACAGGAAATCCTTCTTTTTTTTATTTTTAAACTCAATGAATTTTATCATATTTATAGTTACACAACCATCCAGTACATAGATTTTGAAGGTAGAGAAGCCTACATTGGAGTCCCGACTCCACCACACACTCTATAAACGTAGGACCGTTACTTAAGGTCTCTGAACCTGTTTCCACATGGATTAAACCATAGACTAAAAGAGGCTAATAGACTCTCACCACATTAAACGTATTTTCCTTTGCTTTCAAAATGTCCCGATACTGTATTCATGTAACTTTGTTTTATCCATCCTCCATTTTTAGACGCTGAGTGCCAGTTGGTGGAACTTTCTTTTCTTTCCTTAAGACCTCCCTCAGGATCCTGACAGGGCCGAGCGGGGTGGCATTAAGTGTGGAAAGTACCTACATCACTGACGAGAGGCTGAGACCTGGGCCAGGAGACTCTAACGATCCCACCCGGGCTTCTCCAGGAGCAGACGGCCAAGCAAAGGTCCGGGGCAGCACAGCGACTGCAAAGAGGCAGGTTTGGTCTCGGCTCCGCCACTTCCTAGAAGGCTGACCATTTCACTTCTTCAAGCCTCTTAGCCAATTCCTAAAGCGGGAACGATGACGACCCTTTACTCACAGAGCGTGGGAGTGGGTTTGGGAGAGGATCTACACTCAGCGGTCAGGAGGAAAACGCTTGGCCCGCTCCCGCCGCCTCCGCGGTTCCAGGTTCCCTTGCGCTCAGCCCCTAGTTTCCCGGACACACCGCGAGGGTTCCTTCCGCTGTCCGGCTCCGCGTTGCCGCGAAACTAGCGGGCGCCTAGCGGGGCAGCCTCCCTCGCACGGCGGGCCTGCGAAACCATGGCAACACCAAGGTCACTCTATCCTCCGGGAGCACCGAGAACTGGGCCGCGCGCCGGGCCGCCACCGCGGCGAGCCGGGAACTACAATCCCCAGAATGCCTCGGGCGCGTGACTCGCGCTTCGGCAGCGCCGGCAGACGTCACGGGACTCTTCTTTAGAGTCGTTCTTTTATTGAACAAATCAACTCGTGCCTTCCCACGCCTTCTTTGGTTCCATGACGCCAGCGGATACCAAAACCCCAGGATGCTCAGGTCTCTTCTATGAAATGGCGTCGTGCAGGCGCGTTCCGCTTTCCCGGACAGAGAAGTCACTGAATCTTCACCGCGTGTTGGGCACCTTCCCAGGCTCTGGACATAGCGGTGACCAAGCAAACAAGCTCCGTGATCTGAGGATACCACTCTTAAATCTACCGCGCGTGGGGACTGGGGAAAGTGCAGGGGGTGGGGTGTAGGGAGGGGCGAGGGACTGTATACGAAAATAAAAAGAAAGTTGTAAAATTTCTTTAGAGAATTAAAACAGGGCGATGTTAAAATGACTGGGTGACCTTTTATTGGATATTCAGGGGTGCCCTAAGAAGGTGACATTTGACATTTGAGCTAAAATGAATGTCATGCAGCCAAGATTGTGAAAATTAGGAGAGCAGCATTGCAATTAGAGGGAACAGTTTGTGCAAACCCTGCAGTTTGGAAAAAAACGGAAAGGCCAGTAAGGCTGGGGAGAATGGTGTGACACGAAGTGGGAAGAGACAGGGTGTTTAGGGTTTTGTAAGCCAAAGTAAGGCGTGTGCATTTCTGGGTTAGGAGTGCAGGCTCTGGAGGCCATGCCTGGATTTAAATCTGCTCCTTGTTAACCGTATGACTTTATTATTATTTTTGCTTTTTAGGGCTGCACCTGTGGCCTATGGAAGTTCCCAGGGTAGGGGTGGAATCTGAACCGCAGCTGCTGGCCTGCACCATAGCCACAGCAAGGCTGGATCTGAGCCACATCTGTGACCTATGCCGCAGCTTGTAGCAGTGTGGGATCCTTAACCCACTGTGTGAGGCCAGTGATCAAACCTACATCTTCATGGACACTGTGTTGGGTTCTTAACCTGCGGAGCCACAATGGGAACTCCCCCACTCATTTCTTTAGCAAAGGTTACTAATGGTCTTCTTGTTCATATGGAGAATCTCTATCTTCTTGCTTAGTCCTTTTTTCCAAGATCCTTGGGTTCCCTGGTGGCCTGGCAGTTAAGGACTCAGTGTTGTCACTGCTGTGTGCTGCTTCAGTCACTGGCCTGGGAACTTAAACATGATTTGAGTGTGGCCAAAAAGAAAGAAATTATCCTTCTCAGTGCTTGGCCGTGTATATATATATTTTTTGTCATTTTTTTTAGGGCCGAACCTGTGGCATATGGAAATTCCCAGGCTAAGGGCTGAATCAGAGCTACAGCTGCCAGCCTACACCACAGCAACACTAGATTGAAGCCTCGTCTGTGACCTACACCACAGCTCATGGCAGCTTCAGATCCTTAACCTACTGAGTGAGATCAGGGATCGAACTCACATCCTCATGGATGCTAGTCAGATTCGTTTCCGCTGAGCCAGGACAGGAACTCCCCAGTGCTTGGCCGTATTGACTATCCTCCTCAGTATTTTTCCCTCCTGGGGCTTGGTTTCACCCATTTCTCCAACTGTTTCTTCTCTATCTCTATTTTTTTTTTTTATCCCTACTTCATTCTACTCCCTAAACATATGTGCTTTTTTCTGGGGGTATATTCCCAGCCCGGCTCTCTGCTTGGTCGAGTACCTCCTTGCTGTCGACTTCCACGTGCTGAGTCCCTTGTCTGCACCTCCTGCCCAGGCTTCTCCACAGAAGATCTCAGTTTCCCAACCATCTGTTGCTTATTCCCATGTGTCTCACTGGTACTTGAAACTCAGCATGTCTACAGCACAGTTTCATCAAGTCCTTCCCAAATGAGTTGCTGCTCTGAATCCCATTTTTGTTTTTTTTTTTTATATTAACAATGAATTTTATTTCAGTTATAGGTGTACAAAGATCATAAGTCAATATGATAGATTTTGTGTCCCAAACCCACAGTGCATCCCCCCACCCCCCAGATTGTCTTATTTGAAAAACCAAGGTTTTCCAAAATCTGTGAGTCATTGTTCTTCAAAGAAGTTCATTGTGTCTCTTTAGTTTCCACATGTAAGCGGTAGCATTGGGTGTTGCTGTCTAATTGTCTGACTGGTTCCACTTCGAATGATAATTTCTAGGTTCATCCATGTTGCTATAAATGTTAGTCCGTTCCTTTTAATGGCTGAGTAATATTCCATTATGTGTATGTACCATATCTTCCCTATCC
>PVHT020000046.1:3036016-3056408 GCA_004024745.2 Catagonus wagneri | reverse complement strand
TTTTTGCCAACAATAGAGTGGTAGCCTCTCTTAATTCTGGCGTTTGCCTCCCCTGTGACTAAAGCTGGTATAGGCGGGGCTTGCTGTAGGCTTCCTGATGGGAGGGACTGATGCCTGCCCACTAGTAGGTGGGGTTGATTCCTCTCCCTCTGATGGGTGGGGCTTTGTCTCTGGATGAGATTAGAGGCTGGCTGTGTGCATGAGGGGTCTTTAGGCAGCCTGTTTAGTGATGGGTGGGGCTGTGATCCCACCTGGATTAATGTTTGGCCTGGGGCTTCTCAGTGCTGATGGGAGGGACCAGATTTTCCCAGAAATGGCCCCCTCCAGAGAAATGCAGGCTAATGAATGTTCCCGAGAGCTTCACCACAATGAGCCACAATGGTGACAATGCTGGATCTCCAACCCACTGAGCCATGCGGGCACTCCTGTCTCCCATTCTTGCCTTTTTATTCTGACTGCCACCATTCTAGTTGAGACTCTTTTTCTCAATTAATTCATTACAAAAACCATCTTACTGGTCTTTGTGTCCCATGAGCTTTTGCAAATAGATTCCAGGTACACCTATGATCTTTTTTACCTGCTAAGAAAAAAAAACAATTCACTAGCAGAAGAGAGTCTCCCATATTGACACTGATTTGGTTCCAACCTGCCTCTCAGCTGGATCTCCTTTAGGTTCTCTGTGTAGACTTTCCAACCGGTCTCCCTCCCTTCCTTCCTCCCTTCCTCCCTCTCTTCATTTCCTTTTGCCACTCTAGAGGCGTTCTTGGGCCAGGGATCAAACCCACGACACAGCAGTGACCCAAGCTGCTACAGTAACAATGCTGGATCCTTAACCTGCTGTGCCACAAGAGAATGCCTCTCCAACCAGTGTTTCTTTTTTTTTTTTTCTGCCTTTTCTAGGGCCGCACCCGCGGCATATGGAGGTTCCCAGGCTAGGGGTCTAATCGGAGCTGTAGCAGCTGGCCTATGCCTGAGCCACAGCAACGCCAGATCCGAGTCGCATCTGCAATCACGGCAACGCCAGATCGTTAACCCACTGAGCAAGGCCAGGGATCAAACCCCCAACCTCATGGTTCCTAGTCGGATTCATTAACCACTGAGCCACAATGGGAACTCCCAACCAGTGTTTCTTCAAGTGGGTATGGAAACCATTTGCCTTAACATTATCTAGAATGCTTGTTAAACCAACCCCATACCTGTTGAATCAGAAATGGAGCCTGGGAATCTGCCTAACAATGCACACTAAAATTAGACTCCTTTCTAGTCAGACTCAGCCACTCAGCAACCCCCAGACAAGCCCTGCATCCTTGTCTCTGCCTTTGCTTATCCTGCTCCATCTGCCTGCTTCATCTATAGATGTGAGGTCCAGTCCCGCCTTCAAAGGCTGGCTTGTGACCTTAACTCAGGCATGATCAGATTCTAAATCTGGAGCGAGTAGCACAAACCAGTAGGAACTGTTTAGGCTCCGTCCTGGTGTCTGCGTCATCCAGCACCTCATTCCTGGGGTTGCTGCCAGAGCTGGAGTGCTTTCCTGTGCTGCCTGCCCTTCCTTGATTCCTGGCCATTTTCCCATGGCCCTTCAGACTTCCTGACAGCTGGAAGTTGCCAAAGCTCTTGCAGTAGATTCTGTCTCCAGCTAAGTGGCCAGAATTAGTTTCAATTTTTTGCAACCTCAAACCCAGACTAGAGCCCACTTGAATTGAGTTTATTTCAGGAGACTTGAATTTCTCTGTTTCATTTTGTTTTTTATTATTTTATTTTATTTTGCCCCCAGGCTAGGGGTCCAGTCAGAGCTGTAGCTGCAGGCCTACACCACAGCCACAGCAACGCGGGATCCGAGCCACGTCTGCAACCTACACCACAGCTCACGGCAACGCTGGATCCTTAACCCACTGAGCAAGGCCAGGGATCGAACCCGCAACCTCATGGTTCTTAGTCGGATTCGTTAACCACAGAGTCACGATGGGAACTCTTCTGTTTCCTTTTGATGAGCTCTATTGTGGCTCTATTTCTAAACTGTCAGAGGAGCACAGAATCCTGAGAGAATCCTGCTCCAGCTTACCATCTGGGGTCCAAATCCCCTCTCCAACACCCTGAAGACACTCCCCTAACACGGCCTGAGACTCCGGGGGCCAGCAACTCCCTCCTTTGCCAGGTGTCCTACTCCTTTGCTGGGAAGTTTGGGGTAACTTCTACCCACTGCTTCTGGTTCCTTTCTATGCAAAACCGTCTTACTTTGTATTATATTTAAAAAGTTCCTGTGGTGGCGCAACAGCATTGGTGGTGTCTCTCCAGCGCCAGGACACAGGTTTGACCCCTGGGCTGGCACGGTGGCAACACAGGATCTACCGTTGCCGGAGCTGTGGCATAGGTTACAACTGTAGTTCGGATCTGATCCCTGACCCCGGGACCCCATAGCCTGTGGGGTGGCCAAGAAAACCCATTTTTTTTCAAGCCCTTTGAAAGTGAAGTAAATGTACTGAGTAAACAAAAATGACGTCAGTGTTAGACACTAAGCACGAAGTGATGGAACGTCTCTGGGAAAGTCAGCCTGCAGACCAGGTGAGGGGGACACAGATCTGCAGGTTAATAGTTATGGTTAAAATTAATGCCCTCCAGGAGTTCCCGTCATGGCTCAGCAGTATTGAACCTGATTACTGTCCATGAGGATGAGAATTTGCTCTCTGGCCTTGATCAGTGGGTTAAGGATCTGGTGTTACCATGAGCTGTGGTGTAGGTTGCAGACGCAGCTTGGATCTGGGATTGCTGTGGCTGTGGTGTAGGCCGGCAGCTGTAGCTCCGATTTGACCCCTAGCCTGGGAACCTCCATATGCTGCAGGTGTAGCCCTAAAAAGACAAAAAAAGAAAAAGTAATGGCCTCTGAAAAAGGGATGCAAAACAATCTGCAGAAGAATGCAGACTAAGCACTGCAGGACACATAAAACATTTGGTCAGCACTGGGGTGAGAGTAATGACAGGGTGAGAGTGAAAAATGGAGTGAGAAAGAGATGAGGTGGGAGCGAAGATGTGGGGAAATGCCAGGGACGAAATAAAGATCCTCCAGCCATTGCCCTGGCCATTCTGACAGACTTTTAAAAAATGGCTACGGGAGTTCCCGTTGTGGCGCAGAGGAAATGAATCTGACCAGTAACCATGAGGTTTCAGGTTCGATCCCTGGCCTCGCTCAGTGGGTTGAGGATCCAGCATTGCTGTGAGCTGTGGTGTAGGTCACAGACAAGGCTCAGATATGGCGTTGCTGTGGCTGTGGCGTAGGCCAGCAGCTACAGCTTTGATTCAACCCCTAGCCTGGGACCCTCCATATGTTGCGGCTGTGGCCCTAAAAAACAAACAAACAAACAAAATGGCTACGATCCTCAACAGAAGTCCCCTAGGGAGAGAGGGAAAGTGTGGTCAGAAATTAGTAGGACTTGGGGCCTGGAGACAGAGAAGGGACATGTGGAGTGACAGGAGCTACGGGACCAGGAGGGAGGAAAATGAGGTGCACTGAAGCCTGGAGAACTGGTGAGTGAGTGGAGGAGGCCCTGGGCAGCAGAGGCCGTGCTGCGTGGGAGTGGGGTGCAGAGCTGGGTGGAGTGCCGCCGCTGCCATTTGATGAATTTCTGAGGTGCAGAAAGGGGGCTGGGTAGGGACGAAACAGGTAAAAGATGTGCCGAGGTGGAGAGGAGGTGGGGACAGCACAGGGCACAGGTATTGCCTTCTCAGCTGTGACGGAACCTGAGCCATCTCTGGGATATCTCTTGAACACCCTGAAAAACTGGCAGCCCCAAAGTTTCTCTTTATTTATTTATTCTTTTTTGTCTTTTCAGGGCAGCACCCGTGGCATATGGAGGTTCCCAGGCTAGGAGTCGAATTGGAGCTGTAGCTGCTGGCCTACGCCACAGCCACAGCAATGCCAGATCTGAGCTGTGTCTGTGACCTACACCACAGCTAATGGCAAAGCTGGATCCTTAACCCACTGAGCGAGGCCATGGATCGAGCCTGCATCCTCATGGAAACTAGTCAGATGTTTTTCCACTGAGCCGCAACGGGAACTCCTCCCCTTCATCTTGATTTTTATTACTTCCTTCTTCTGGAGCCATGAAAGTACTTTTGTTCAGAAGACTTGTTTAGAGCTTTGCCTTGCATGATCTATAGGGCTTTCTGACACCATGATAAGAACAAGAGCAGAACAGTTTAAAACTTACTTGAGGGAGTTCCCTGGTGGCCTAGTGGTTAGGATTCAGTGCTTTTACCACTGTGGCCTGGATTCAGTCCCTGGTCTGGGAACTGAGATCTTACACACAGAAAAACTTAGTTGAGAAGAGGTTAAGTCTGGAGTTCCCATTGTGGCGGAGCAGAAACAAATCCAACTAGTATCCATGAGGGTGCAGGTTTGATCCCCGGCCTCACTTGGTGGGTCGGGGATCCGCTGTTACTGTGAGCTGTGGTGTAGGGTGCAGACAAGGCTTGGATCCCACGTTGTTGTGGCTGTGGCTATGGCGTAGGCCAGCAGCTGTAGCTCCGATGTGACTCCTAGCCTGGGTACTTCCATATGTGAGGGTTCGGCCCTAAAAAGGAAAAAAAAAAAAAAAAAAAGAGGTAAGTCACAGAACTGCTGAAAGCGAGCAGATAGAGCACCAAAACATGGAGTGGGTGGGTGGCATGGGAAAAATTCCATTCTCAGATCCCACCTGGGCAGGGGCCTACGAATCTGTAAGCTCAACAGCTTAGCTGGGCAAGCTAGCTTGGAGTCTACAAACTAGCTCCTTTCCTTTCATACAGACGAGGGAACTGAGGCTCAGGGAAGATACCTGCCCAAGACAGACGCCAGGGTGAATTCGGGGCCTGGATGACGGTGAGCCTTCCCTTGGGGCACAGCAGGCACTAGTGTGTGACACTCTCAGACCCCAGGACCTGGTTTTGAGTGAACACTGATGCCTTGGTACACGGTCCACATTCTCGCCTCAGTAACCCTTGTCTTCTCTTTTGTCTTCCCGCTCCTGACTCCCGTTTTCTCTGGGTGCCCTGAACCGCCTTGCAAATAAACCTGTTTTCGTCAACATTTGTGCAAGTCTAGATACACGAAACTCAAAGATTGCCTCATCACCAGGCTGCCTTACCAAAGATCTGTATCTTGTTTATTCACTGCGAGAACAGATGTGTGTGAAATCGTCAGCGTGGCTCTGGGGTCGGCGGAGGGGGGGAGGCTGCTCCCTACCACAGCTGTGGTCCACCTCCAAGGACCAGGACACGCTTGGAGCCGACAATGAAGTTTGGGTTTGTGGCAGTGCGGTGGTAGCCAGACTCGGGACAGAGCCTTCCCCTTCATGGTCACCCAGTCAGGCCACCCCAAGTGGTGGCCAGATTCCTTGAAGGAGACTAAAACAGAAGGCACTTTGTAAGTCTGTATGAAGTGGTTTATAGCACGGTATGCTTTTCCTCCCCAGTGGACCTTTGGGCAGCTTTCGTGGGTAAGGAAAAGTCACTTCTGTGGGTAGGAAGCAACTAACATTTATTCGGTGATTTACCTCTCTGGATCCAACCCTCTGCCGCAGGCAAGCTAAAGCACAGGCATCCTGGCTCCACACATCCCAGAAATATGTTGGCTTCTACTCTTGCCAGGGTTGCCAGGGCCCCAGGTGGTCCTGGTGGTTGGCTCATTCTTAGGCAATGACCAGCTCAGCTCGGTTTCTCTCCTACCCTCTGCCATTCTGGACATTCCTTCCCTAGGATGGAATGGACCTTGACCTCTGGATGCTGGCTGGCCCCCAGCCTCAGCCAGACAGTTGCCTAGTCCAGGATGAGCATGAGACGGAGGGCGAGCCTCCTTCCAGAAGCAATGAGGACAGCCCTGCCCTGAGACAGTTCTCATGGATCCCAATTAGACTTGGCATCCAGCCCAGGGAAGTAACTCATCTGGTACAGGGAAGGGAGAGTGGTTTACCACGCGTGCCTCTGAACATCCAGCTGAAGGCTCTGCTTGGCCACTGATGGTGAAGCAGAGGAGATGGGCGTCACGGCACAGCATGTTGGGTGTCTTTAAAAGGCGAGAATACTAAGTGGCAGAGCAAGACTCTGGGGGTAAGGAGGACACATCTCACTGAAAAGCAAACTATTTCCTTTGTACACATTTCCATATGGGATAAGCCCACACCATGTATGGACGGAGGGATGTGCAGAGAACTGCAGATGCCACGTGCTCTGCAAGGGGCCGGCCTGAATTCCCCGTCACGGCCTCGCTTACTCCGCCTCTGAGGTGACAGCTCCCAGGGTGCCAGAGAGAGGAGGGCTGTTGAAACTGGGACCCCACTGTTTGAGGCAACCGCCGTTTCCACTTACGTCACACTCACAAGGCAGAATACATCCCAGAGAGCTCTGGAGTTTTTGGGACAACTCACAGGCCTCTCTCGGAGCGTTAGGTCCCCTGAGCAAAGCTGTCACTGAAAACTACAACGGGGGCGCCCCCGTAACTGACTCCTGCGCTTGAACCTGTGGCTCTGGATGCTTTGAATGATGGCCCCCAAACCAGAAAGAAAATGGGAAAGGTCCAATTTAAAAGCCGAAATGCGTGCCTTCCAGAGAGAGTGGTCCCTGCGGGAGACCCGCACGGTTCATTCAGACATAAACAGGAACAAGAGGTAAGGGCTTCATCAGTGGAAAACTAGCAGCAGCATCTGGTCCCCTGGGGAATCCCGGGTCCTGCAGCAGCCTCTCCGCAGGGGAGGCGCGTGCCTGGTCCGCACGGCTATAGCTCATCCATCATGGCAAGCAAATCATCGCCTTTGCTGGCGCTCTGGCTCGGCTGGTCCGTGATCTCAAACTCCCCCATGATCCGAGCCAGCTCTTCGTTCCTCTGCTGGTCCTGTGAGAGAAAGGAGAGGTGGGAGGAGGATGTGTCGCCACCATGGCCTCTTTGTGCAACGGGTAGATAATTCTAGTTGCAGCACTGTAATGAATTTTAGTTCCCTGCCTGTTTGTCAGAATAGGGACTACATTACATGCTGATTAGAGAGGAGAAGGGAGGGCCTTTGAAGTTCAAGGTTATTATAAGATGAGGAGGGCGATGAGACTTGACTTCTGTAATCCCTGCACTTACCTGAGTTGCTTGGATGTTGATAACTTCATAGGATAACTCTTCTGGCCTGGATAGCGCTGCTTGTCTGCCCAAGACGGTAAAAGAAAAGGGTCAAAGGTTAGAGTTTTCTTTCTTTTTTCTTTTTGTCTTTTTAGGGCCGAATCCTTGGCATATGGAAGTTCCCAGGCTAGGGGTTAAATCAGAGCTGTAGCTGCTGGCCAACACCACAGCCACAGCAACAAACGATATGAGCTGTGTCTGTGAGCTGCACCACAGCTCAAGTCAACGTCAGCTCTTTTAACCCACTGAGCGAGGCCAGGGATCGAACCCTTGCCTTCATGGATACTAGTTGGGTTTGTTACTGCTGAGCCAGAACGGGAACTCCCAGCAACCTACTCTTTCTGATTCACCTTATGCTCTTTCCCTTCAACTTCCTACCCTATCCCCAACCAATGTACCCAGGAAGTCAAGTCCTTTTTTGTCTCTGTGCCTTTGACATACTAAACTCTACTAAGAATGCTTTTCCCCTTCCTCTGCACGGCAAACTCCAAGACCCAGCTCAGTTGCCAATTCCTTCAGTCCACCAGTGCAAAGTCAGCTGCCGTGTCCTCCATTAGACAACGCATGACGTGGAGCCAGAATGACCTGTGCACCTGTTCGGGTTTCTATGACGCTGCGGGCGCCTGAGGACAGGTTCCAGGTCTTACGTTCCATCTTTGGGGATCTTACGTCCCCACACTTACCATAGTACCTGTCACTTCAATGGAGATGGAAATAGAAGGTAACCCCCACCTCAAAAAATTTCGTCCTGAGGAGGGTCACATGAGATAATGAATGCCAAAGTGCTCTGTAAACTGTAAAGCACGGTACAAGTCTTGGTGAATTACTACTTCTATTGGCTTGAGGGAGATTATCTAATCCCAAAGACATCATGCTTCAATCTCCCTCTGGTTTCTTTCTTTCCTTTTTTTTTTGGTTGCCCAGCAGCATATGGAGTTCCCGGGCCAGGGATCAGATCTGAGCTGCATGTGCAACCTACACCACAGCTGTGGCAACTCAGGATCCTTTAACCCACTGTGCTGTGCTAGACCAGGGATAAAACCTATATCCTGGCATGGCAGAGATGCTGCCAATCCCATTGTGCCACAGCAGGAACTCTACCCTCTGGTTTCTTAACAGTCCTTTCTTTTTTTTAGGGCCACACCCGCAGCACACGGAAGTTCCCAGGCTAGGAGTTGAATTGGAGCTGTAGCCACTGGCCTACACCACAGCCACAACAATGCCAGATAGGAGCCGAGTCTGTGACTTACATTGCAGCTCATGGCAATGCTGGATCCTTAACCCACTGAGTGAGGCCAGGGTTTTGAACCTGTGTCCTCATGGATGCTAATCAGATTCATTTCCACTGAACCATGACGGGAACTCCTTAACAGTCTTTGCCCTTTTTTTTTTCTTTGTCTTTTTAGGGCCGCTCCTGCAGCATATGGAAGTTCCTAGGCTAGGGGTCTAATCGGAGCTCTTGCTGCTGGCCTACAGCAATGCCACAGCAGAGCCACAACAATGTGGGACCCAAGCCACGTCTGCAACCTACACCACAGCTCAAGGCAATGCTGGATCATTAACCCACTAAGCGAGGCCAGGGATGGAACCCGCAACTTCACGGTTCCTAGTCAGATTCATTTCCGCTGCGCTACGACGGGAATTCCCAACAGTCTTTTCTTAATATGACTATCTTGACTTCCAATTCTCCTGTCGAGCTGTGCTTTGCTAAATAAAACATTAGAACTATTTTCTGAATGACTCCAGAAAGTTCAGGCTATTTAATGCCAGTGGATTCTTCTTAAACTAGGTTATGGAACTGGCTGGTATTTGGTTTGTGATCTTTACATCTATGTTAACGAGTGTTATTGGTTTACAAGGCTTATTTATTATTTTTTTTTAGGGCCACATCTGCGGCATATTCAGGCTAGGGGCTGAATCGAAGCTGCAGCTGCCGGCCTACAACACAGCCACAGCAACGCCAGATCCTTAACCTACTGAGTGAGGCCAGGGATCAAACCTGTGTCCTAATGGATACCAGTCGGGTTCTTACTGCTAAGCCACAATGGGAACTCCATACCATGTTTATTTTTTGATTCTTATCACACTTAGGATTTTTATATATGTCTTTAAAGAAACAGGTTTGACACATACTCCTCCTCTTCATCAGTGGTGAAGAGATTCAACCGGAATCCTGACTCAGTGCCACTGTGTTTCTTAATCTCCATCCTTCCCATCAGCCTGGCCAAGAGATTCAGCTCTTCTTTAGCAAGAGGGTTTGGAGCAATGCAGTCCTGCAGAAACAGTTTCATGGTTTTTAGCCGCACGAAGGTGATCACATTTCCTGCCGAGAACCCAGAGACCCAGGGTGATATTACAGAACAAGGCAAAACGATAACTGTTCCAATGAATTCTGGGAAGAGCTGGGCCCAGATGAAGCATAGAAAAGAGGCTTAACCAAAAGAGAAATAATCCAGGTCAGAAGCAGAGGGACGCTGGCGAGGCGACAGAAGAGAGATATGCACTCTTTCAAGATGGGTGGAAGGCCCCAGGGACCCCTGTTCTCCTCAGACTACCATCCTCAAAACAAAACCAAAAACGAATGGAACAAAACGGCCTTCTTCCCTGAAGAAGAAGCAAGCGGCTTCCTCTTCAGGCCATCTGGTTAACCTCGGCCTTTGGAAGCTCCAAGGAGCTACCACACTGCCCTCAGGGGGTGACCCGTGAAAACACATCCCCGAAATCCTTTTCCTGCCTGTGGCTCCGGCTCTCAACTCCTGCGCCCCCTGCAGCCTGCGCCCCTCCTCACGACGGGCTCTCTAAGCCAGCCTTCCCCTGCTTTGCCTCTTCCGTCACGCTGCTGCCCGAGTCAGCCAAAATGCGGTTCTCATCTCACTTCTCCCTTGCTTGAGACAAACCCCGCCGCCTCCTGCTGGAAGGACAGAATCCATATTGTTTAAGCCCTTTCTGAATCAGGGCCCACATCCCTGTCCCGTTGAATCTCTGGCGCTGCGTCTATGGTGTTAGGATCTAACCACATGGGCGGGGCGCTGCCTCCCTGCCCGTCCCCCCCGCCCCCCCACTATGCCTCCGGGACCCTTTACTCATACCGTACCGGCTTTGTATGCGGATTTATCCTTCACCTCCGCTGACAGTCCTTCTTGTTCCCTGTGCCCTGCTCCCACCCCCCCCCTGGACGAGACACATGCTCTGACACAGCACTTTGCTCAGAATGCCCAGTGAGCTTTTCTTTTTCTTTAGGGCCACACCTGCAGCATATGGAAGTTCCCAGGCTAGGGGTCAAATCCGAGCCGCGGCTGCCGGCCTACACCACAGCCACACTGCGTCTGCCACCTACAACACAGCTCACTGCAGCACCGGATCCCTACCCCACTGAGTGGGGCCAGAGATCAAACTTTGTCCTCTTGGATACTATTACGTTGGTTGCCGCTGAGCCACAACAGGAACTCCTCCAGCAAGCTTTTCTTCTGCCATGTCATAGTTATTTGTTCTTATTGCTGTTTTTCCCAGAGTCCTATGAGCCCCTTCAGGATGGGACCACATCTAAACCAGCTCTGTGCCTGGGTACCTTGCCCATAGAAGTTTGCTGAATAACTGAGTATTCCGGGATCAAACCCATGCCACAGCCATGACAAAGCCACAGTAGTGACAACGCCAGATCCTTAACCGGCTGAGCCACCAGGGAAGTCCACAAAACCCTATTTTGAACTTAGCTTCTACATCAGTATTCAAGGAAGCATTGAAAAGGGCTGTTTTGATGATCAGAATACACACAAGTGCTGAACTCAGCAACCGAGAGCCCAGTAGCCCTGGCACCATGCTATTTCACATGTCCTGGTGTGTGGTTCCTGCTTAATTATGGTGGTAGAGCCAAGCCTAAAATTACCTAGTCAGATCGCTGGAAGTCTCTGTGAAGAACTGTAATTAACAACCTGTGAACTGGTAAGGCGGAATGGAGAAGACTGCAAACCATGAAGAAAATGTTGACCAGCTCTGAAATCTAGAGTTCCCACCCTTCTCCCCTTCCAGACTTTTGTATCTAGAAATAAGCTTGGAAGATAAACGAGGGAGACAGAAGCTTACTTGCGTCCGTGAAGCTACGTTCTTTGATGCTCCAGACATATGGGTTTCCACGGGTCGGTTCACGCTGTACCTGGTGGCAACAGAAAACCATGAAAACGTCCACCTTTTTACCAGGATTTCCTTATCACTTGTAAATACAGTGCATAGTTTTTATGCTGAGGTATTAAAAAGCATCCAGAAAGGTGCTGGGAATAGAGAATACAACCAAGTGGGTGTCAACCCTCAAATTTCTATTCTTCCCAAATCAAGACACCTGGGATGCTGTGTGGAAGTGCTTCCTCTTACAAAGTAATGTGTATTGTTGAAAAAAATGTGATGGGGGAGTTCTGTTGTGACTCACTAGTAACGAACCCAATTGGTATTCATGAGGTTGCGGGTTCGATCCCTGGCCTCACTCAGTGGGTTAAGGATCCTGTCGTTGCCATGAGCTATGGTGTATGTCACAGATGCGGCTTGGAGTCGGCGCTGCTGTGGCTGTGGCGTAGGTTGGCAGCTACAGTTCTGATCAACCCCTGGCCTGGAACTTCCATATGCCACATGTGCAGCTTGAAAAAGACCAAAAAAAAAAAAAATGTGATCGGTACACGAAGGCCAAGCACTTTCGGATCTCCACTGCAACCAAGGTTTTGGTTAGTTCTCTTGCGTGGCTATTTAAAATTATTTATTTCTACTTGGCCATTAAAAAGAACAAAATAATGCCATTTGCAGCAACATGGATGGAACTAGAGACTTTCATACTAAGTGAAGTAAGTTAGACAAATACCATAAGAAATCACTTATACCTGGTGTCTAATATATGGCACAACGAACCTTTCCACAGAAAAGAAACTCATGGACTTGGAGAACAGACTTGTGGTTGCCCAGGGGGAGGGGGAGGGAGTGGGATGGCCTGGGGGTCTGCGGTTAAAAGATGCAAACTATTTCATTTGGAATGAAACGAGCAGTGAGATCCTGCTGTATAGCACAGGGAACTATATCTTGTCACTTGTGATGAGCATGGCGGAGGATAATGTGAGAAAAAGAATGTATATATGTGTGTGTGTGTGACTGGGTCACTTTGCTGTACAGTAGAAAACTGACAGAACACTGTAAATGGAAAACTATAATGGAAAAAATAAAAAATCATTAAAAAAACTATAGTGGAAAAAATAAAAATCATTAAAAAATAAAAATAAAATTATTTATCTTTTTTTTTTTGGTCTTTTTGCCTTTATGTAGAGCTACACCCGCGGCATATGGAGGTTCCCAGGCTAGGGGTCTAACAGGAGCTGTAGCTGCTGGCCTTCGCCACAGCCACAGCCACGCAGGATCCAAGCCGCGTCTGCAACCTTTGCCACAGCTCATGGTAACGCCAGATCCTTAACCCACTGAGCAAGGCCAGGGATCGAACCCGCAACCTCATGGTTCTTAGTCGGATTCGTTAACCACTGAGCCACAAAGGGAACTCCTTATCTTTTTTTTTTCTTTTCCTTTTTTTAAGGCCACATCTGCAGCATATGGCCCAGGCTAGGAGTTAAACTGGAGCTTCTGCTGCTGGCCTATACACAGCCACAGCAACCCTGAATCTGAGCTGTATCTGCAAACTACGCTGCAGCTTGCAACAATGCTGGATCCTTAACCCACTCAGCGAGGCCAGGGATCAAACCCACATCCTCATGGATACTAATCAGGTTCATAATCTGCTGAACCACAAAGGGAACTCCTCTTTTCTTTTTTTAATAAGATGCATATAGTTTGTTTATTTTTATTTTTGGCTTTTTAGGGCTGGCCCCACGGCATATGCAGTCTCCCAGGCTACGGGTCCAGTTGGAGTTGTTGGTGCCGGCCTACGCCAGAGCCACAGCAACGCCAGATCTGAGCCACGTCTGCAAACTACACCTCAGCTCACAGCAACGCTGGATCGTTAACCCACTGAGCAATGCCAGGGATCAAACCTGCAACCTCATGGTTCCTAGTCGGATTCATTTCTGCTGCGCCACGACGGGAACTCCGTCTCCTTTAAACCATACCTGCAACATGCAGAAGTTCCTGAGCCAAGGATCAAACTTGTGCCACAGCAGCGACCCAAGCCACAGCGGTGATAATGCTGGATCCTTGAACTGCTAGGCCACCAGGGAACTCCAAAATTTATCTTTTTCTTTTCTTGTCTTTTTAGGCTCCACCTGAGGCATATGGAGGTTCCCAGGCTAGGGGTCCAATTGAAGCCACACCCACAGCAACACCAGTTCTGAGCTGTGTCTGCGACCTACACCACAGCTCATGGCAACGTTGAATCCTTAACCCACTGAGCGAGGCCAGGGATTGAACGCTGCATCCTCATGGATACTAGTCAGATTCGTTTCTGCTGAGTCACGACGGGAACTCCCAAAATTTATCTTTATGTTATTTACCTTATGTTGGGAAATCTGAGGTGCCCTTTGAGAACATCGCAGCTCTGCATGCCTTATATCTAAAAGGAAATTCCCCCACTTGTCAGAAGGGATTTTTTTCATAGCAGAAGTCAAGCTGTTTTTTAATTTTATTTCAGTATTTTTAATTAATTAATTTATATATCTTTTTATGGCTGCATTTGTAGCATATGGAATTTCCTGGGTTAGGGGGTAGAATCGGAGCTGCAGCTGCCAGCCAGTGCCCCAGCCACAGCAACAATGGATCCGAGCTGCATCTGCAAACTACGCTACAGCTTGCAGCAATGCTGAATCCTTAACCCACTGAGTGAGGCCAGGGATCGAACCCACATCCTCACAGACACTATGTTGGGTTCTTAACCTTCTGAGCCACAACAGGAACTCCCAAGCTGGTTTTTTATTCTTTCTTTTTAGGGCCACACCCGCAGCATATGGAGGTTCCCAGGCTAGGGGTCCAATTGGAGCTATAGCTGCCGACCTACACAACAACCACAGCCATGCCAGATTCGAGCCGCGTCTGCGACATACACCACAGCTGGATCCTTAACCCACTGAGGGAGGAGGAACTTGAATTCATTTGGGGAGGGAGAATTTGCTTACATATTAGTTCCCAGTTTCAGGACTCGGTCTCCATAAAGTTCAAAAGACCCTTCTTTGGGGGCAGCGACATAGCTTCCACCGTGCTTGAATTCTGCCGTCCTTACTTCTTCGCCTTTGTGATTGAACATTCTACAACACAAAACAGGACGTGATGACATGTTCTCCAAGCTGGGGGAGTCCCAGAGGCTTCTTTATTCTCTGTACTATGGCCAAAGGGAATCAATGCACTGCTTTAAGATAACGATGCTGCTTTAAGAAATGATAGTAACACAATAATAATAAGAAAATTAGTTGAATACATGGCACATGCTGGGTGCCGTGTAGCACTTGAAAGCATTATTATTTTAGGCATCCTCACCGTAACCATCCAGTAGATGAGGAAATATGTCCTAGAGATGGGTGGTTTGGTTCAAGTGTCTGCCAAGTGACAAGCTGGGTTTAGAACCTCACCTCTTCACTGCTGCGTTTAACTGAACAAAGGGAGGGGCCCCAGCCGGGTTGCATTCTATGAGGGGGCCCACATACTGCTTCCTGGCACCCCAGCATTGCTCTGACAATGACTCTTGAGAATTCACCTGATGAGTCCGGGAACTTCAGTTCCCCAGGGAACAGGCCCAGACACTGGCAACACGAAGCGACCATTAGAATTCTGAACTCTGTCCTTTAGAAATATGGATACCTGGAAAAAAAATATATTATTGTCATCTTTCCTGGTATATTTTCATAGACATAAGCAATCTCAGGAGGGAAAATATGTAGTGGCTTGGCATGCTACCTGTTGAGTTTAATGCTAACACCTGCAGAGTTACAGTGTTTTTGTAAACGGAACGTCTTTGGAGCTGCATAGCCAATCTTTCAGGTGAGCCATACTGCCCCTGCTTTTTAATTAATCCATCTTTTGTCATTTTAGGGCCCCACCCATGGCATGTGGAAGTTCCCAGGCTAGGGGTCTAATTTGAGCTACAGCTGCCAGCCTACGCCAGTCACAGCAACACGGTATCTGAGTCGCGTCTGCAACCTACACCACAGCTCACGGCAACGCCGGATCCTTAACCCACTGAGCAAGGCCAGGAATCAAACCCACAACCTCATGGTTCCTAGTCGGATTTGTTTCCACTGAGCCACGATGGGAACTCCTGCCCCTGCTTTAAAGATGAGCAGGTTGAGGTCCCCAGAGTGAAGTGACTTGTCCAAAGAGAAAACACCAGGATTCAGAGCCCAGGTTGACTCCAAATTCCACACCCATTCCTTGGTTCCTTGCAAACTTTCCACCCAGCTGCGAGTTTTGAACAAAAAGAACCTCATCATCTCCATTTCACAGATGAGGAAAGAGAGGCTCAGATGTTAAGACACGTCCTCAAGGCCAGTCAGCTCATAAGGGACAGAGCTGGGGATTTAAACCCTTGAGTTTCTGACTCCAAGCTCTCAGCCATGTGCTGGACTGGTGGGAAGGGGCCAGACAGGTGGCTCCTGTGGCATTACAGTTTGAAGGCTTTCAGTGTGACTGAAAAGCTCACACTATGCTTATTCCCATTCCTTGCTTTGTGCACGTTATACTGAGGTTTTGGTCAGATTAAATCCCATCAACTATAGCAGTTAATCAGGGTTGTTTTGCATTTTTTTTTTTTTTAGGGCCGCACCCAGGGCATATGGAATTTCCCAAGCTAGGGGTCTAATCCGAGCTATAGCAGTGCAGGATCCGAGCTGCATCTGCGACCTACACCACAGCTCATGGCAATGCCGGATCCTCACCCACTGAGCAAGGCCAGGGATCAAGCCCGCATCCTCATAGATACTAGTCGGATTCTTTGCCCTGAGCCTTGATGGGAACTCCCAGCAGTTAATCAGTTTTATTGGATCTTAGCTTCCCCATCTATAAAGTGAGATAAACTTGAAGTCCCTTCAGACTCTAAAATTCTACAAGATTATATTGTAATATCGTCAAGAATAAGCCTCTGTTGCATGTAAGGCAGTGAAAGGGCAAAGCGGTGATGATTCTTCGCTGGCAGTTTGGCCTGCTGATGTTAAGCGGTCCAGGCTCACATCTCAGCTGGGCCATCCCTTGGCTCTGGGTTTTTTGGTAAGTTACACCATTTTTCTCTTTGGTAAACTGGGGGGGGGGATAATAACAGTACCTATTCAATGGGTTAGTGTGACACCTAAATCAGATAATGAACAAAAAGCACTGATCACAGAGGCCGATGCATAGTAAGTGCTCAATAAGAGGTAGCTCATCTCAGTATTAGTCTCATGGGACACAGGATACAGTGGAAAATGGGAAAACAATGAAACTGAAAAGCAGGATATGCTGAATGGCATACCTTGCCCTGAAGGTATATTCCGACCTTGCCCTGAAGTTATGTTCTGTATGTGAATACTTTTCACTATCTCCACTGCTAGCCTAATCCAAGCACTTTCCTTTTTAGCCTAGATTTCTACAGAAGTTTCCTAACCGCATCCAACCTCCACCCTTGTCCCATTTAGTTCATCTCCCAGACATAAATCAGATTATGTTACCACTCACCTTAAAATGCCTCAGATCCTTTTTTTTTTTTTTTTTTGCTTTTTAGGGCCGCACCTGCAGCATATGAAAGTTTACAGACTAGGGGTCAAATCGGAGTTACAGCTGCCAGCCTACACCGCAGCCACAGCAACACAGGATCCGAGCCACGTCTGCAACCTACACCACAGCTCACGGCAACACTGGATCCTTAACCTACTGAGCGGGGCCAGGGATGAACCTGCATCCTCATAGATCTTCGGTTTGTTAACTGCTGAGCCATGAAGGGAACTCCCTCAGACCTTTTCTTAGAATAAACTCCTTGCTAGGGTCTAAAGCTAAGTCAGCTGGTAGATAGGTATTGGTTTACTTACGACTGGCATCTATTTAGTTAGTGTCCATGCTGCACAGGTTATTAATTTTGAGTATCACTACTGCTTAGATATGCTCCATTCACATTGGCCTTCTCTCTGTTCAAGGAACACACCATGCTTTTCCGCACCTAAGGGTCTTGAACTTGCTGTCCCTTCAGGTTGGATGCTTTCCCCCTGAGATCTTTGTTAGTTACACTCTCAACTGAAATGTCTGTCCTTGGAAAGGCTGTCCTTGCCTCTATTGTCTAAGGAGGTGCTGTCCAGTACAGTAACTACTAGTCGAGTGTGACTATTTGAATTAAATGAACAATTCAGTTCCTCTGTCAGACCAGCCATATTTGAAGTACTCTACAACCACACGTGGCTAGTGGTGCTCATACTGGACAATATAGGCACAGAGCATTTCCATCACAACAGGAAGAGCTATGGGACAGTGCTGGTGCAAGGCAACATCCCAGCCCAGCTGCTTTCTATAACTTTCCCTTTTTCTTCTTCCTTTTTTTTTTTTTTTGCCTTTTCTAGGGCCGCACCCACAGCATATGGAGGTTCCCAAGCTAGGGGTCTAACAGGAGCTGTAGCTGCCGGCCTTTGCCACAGCCACAGCAACGCGGGATCTGAGCTGTGTCTGCAACCTACAGCCTACACCACAGCTCACGGCAACGCCGGATCCTTAACCCACTGAGCAAGGTCAGGGATCGAACCCACAACGTCATGGTTCCTAGTCAGATTCGTTAACCGCTGCGCCACTACGGGAACTCCTATAACTTTCTCTTCTATGGCCATCTTCCTCAACGTTATCAGAACCAGAACATGTCTTACGTGTCTCTCCCTTCTCTCCTGCCCCTAACACGGAATCTCCTCTGCCTGGTTCACTTCTCTCAGGACTGAAACTGCCTGGCATAGAGCAGGCACTCCGTTTGTATTTGTCAGACTGACTGGTTTTCCAGGGATGAACTATTTCCAAGTGGAGTGGGTGATGGAGTGGAGGTGTATGCAATGTTCTGTGAAGAAGCAAAGATGGTGAGATTTTTCCAACAATTGAAACAGCAGAAGCACAGGAGGAGAGTACATGCCAGAAGATGCATGCGTGGGGATGAGCGTTCAGGAGACGGTGAGTGACCAGAAGAGCCCACCCTTTAGCAGGTAATTCTGGAGTGGCTCTGGAGGGCTGGAGGGGTGGGGACTTGAGGTGGTTGTACATAACCGGTAGGGATTCCAAGTGGAATAGTCTTTGTGCAGCCTCGGGCTGGGCCTAGGGCACAGGTGAGGCCCCTAACCATAATCAGGCTACTTCAGGTTGTTTCAGAATCACAGAAAGCTTTGGGTATTAGAATGGGGAGTCTTACATTTGCTTTCGTTAAACAATGAGCAAGGGAGTATTAGGTTAGAGCTGTGCTTTTTTCATTTAGTTAGCTGGTTTTGTTAATAAATCTAAAAAATATCAAGACTGTTTTAGACTCACAGACATAGAAAACAAACTTATGGTTACCAAAGGGTCAGGGAGGGATAAATTAGGAGTTTGGGATTAGCAGATACAAACCACTGTATATAAAATGGATAAACAACAAGGTCCTACTGTACAGCACAGAGAACTATATTCACTACCCCATAATAAACCATAATGGAAAAGAATATGTACATAGATGTAGAACTGAATCACTTTGCTATATACTAGAAACTAACAGAATGTTGTAAACCAATTATACTTCAATTAAAAAAAAAGAAAAGACTGTTTTGGAATTCCTGTCATGGCGCAGAGGAAATGAATCTGACTAGGAACCATGAGGTTGCTGGTTCAATCCCTGGCCTCACTCAGTGGGTTAAGGATCTGGTGTTGCTGTGAGCTGTGGAGTAGGTTGCAGACGCGGCTTGGATCTGGTGTTACTGTGGCTGTGATGTAGGCCGGCAGCTGTAGCTCCAATTCGATCCCTAGCCTGGGAACCTCCAATATGCTGCAGGTGTGGCCCTAAAAAGCAAAAAGACTGTTTTGAACACAGAGAAAATCTGTACAGGCAATCGTAAATTGAACCTGAGCAGAAATACCATTAAAGACCAGATCTGGAAAAGCAGCCAAGTGTTAAAAGATAAGTGGTTGAATGATGTCAGGATATGCCATTCCTATGTCTCTGGATGAACACTTGGCTGTTTCCCTGCCTGCCCACTTAGCAATTACAGCTTAATATATTTTGTGGTTTAATATATTTTAATGATTTTGTTATAGACTTATTATTAGGAAAGTCTTTTCATCATAATGAATTTTATCTCGCCAGAACTGAGAAATCAATACAGCTGCTTATATTACTACCATCCATAAAATAATGCCCAAACAGGCACAGTCTTGACAATGATATGATGCAGAGTTTTCAATATTTTAAAGCAAGGCAAAACTTAATATTATTTGTACTTTCATGTTTTGAATTTTAATCGATGACTATTAGAGATCTTAATTTATATTGATGTTATTATTTCTCCAACCATGGCAAATGAAATTATTCATGAGGGTTAAAAATAAAATTGGCACAAAAAAATACAAACAAAAAAAAGAGAAAAAAGAAAAAAGACATAAAAAAATTGGCATCAGTGTTGAAATCTATTTGCCTTTCCCTGTCCATGGAAGGGAAACAACAATCAGGTTCTAGGCACACTCTTTTCTTTTTCTTTCTTTCTTTCTTTCTTTCCTCTTTCTTTCTTTCTTCTTTTTTTGGCTACACCTGCAGCATGCGGAAGTTCTCAGGCCAGGGACTGAACCCATGCCATGGCTGTAACACCACAACAGTGACAACACCAGGTCCTTAACTTGCTGAGCCATGAGGGAACTCCTAAGAATATTCTATTTCCTCTTTTTTTTTTGAATTTTATTTTGTGAATATGTTGTACACGGATGTGTACAAAATCCTAAAGATTCAAAAAGCATATGAGGACAAGTAAGTGTCCCTTGTATCCCTGTCCTACGCGCAGTTCCCCACTCCCAGGAGGTGACCACTCTGACCAGTTTCCCATCCAGAAGCACTCTAAAGTGTGTGTGTGTGTGTGTGTGTGTGTGTGTGTGTGTGTGTACAAATACGTTACATGTGCTGCTTCATTTAACCCCCCTGACAAATTCTCAATTAAGAATTACCACTTCCAGGAGTTCCCGTCGTGGCTCAGTGGTTAACATATCCGACTAGGAACCATGAGGTTGCGGGTTCAATCCCTGGCCTCGCTCAGGGGGTTAAGGATCTGGTGTTGCCGTGAGCTGTGGTGTAGGTCGCAGATGCGGCTCGGATCCCGCATTGCTGTGGCTGTGGTGTAG
>PVHT020000046.1:3017541-3035016 GCA_004024745.2 Catagonus wagneri | reverse complement strand
AAAAAAAAAAAAAGGAAAGAAAGAAAAAGAAGAAGCTCAGAAAGGTGTTTTCCAGGGCATTTCCCTTACCGCTCCACGGTAATGAATCCCATTAGTATCCATGAGGACGCAGGTTTGATCCCTGGCCTTGCTCAGTGGGTTAAGGATTTGGCGTTGCCGTGAGCTGTGGTGTAGGTTGCAGACGCGGCTCAGATCTGGCATTGCTGTGGCTATGGTGTAGGCTGGCAGCTGTAGCTCTGATTCGACCCCTAGCCTGGGAACTTCCACATGCTGCACGTGAGGCCCTGAAAAAAAAAAAAGGAAATGTATTTTTCAAAGCTAGGGTATAGAACAGTCTGGAGTAGGCATGAAGGCAGGAGCAGGGTCAATGGGGAGGGAAAAGCCAACAGAAACTAGGAAGTCCTGAGCTAGGCTTGTGCCACCAGGAATGGAAAGAAGGGCGTGGATACTAAAAAGGCAGACTAGGAGTTCCCGCTGTGGCTCAGTAGTTAGCGAATCTGACTAGCATCCATGAGGATGCAGGTTTGACCCATAGCCTCGCTCAGTGTGTTGAGGATCCATTGTTGCCATGACCTGTGCTGTAAGTTGCAGATGCGGCTTGGATCCCGGGTTGCTTTGGCTGTGGTGCAGGCCAACAGCTGTAGCTCCGATTTGACCCCTAGCCTGGGAACTTCCCTATGCCATGGGTGCGGCCCTAAAAAGCAAAATAAATAAATAAATAGGCAAACTCAATGGGTCTTAGAAGCCCTGAGATGAAAATCAGGGAAGGGAAATCAAAGGTGACACTGGATCTGAGCCAAATCGTGAAGGAATAGTGGCACCCCCAAAATAAATCAGGAAGTACGGCAGGCTCTGTGTGCTGGAGACCAGTTCAGCTACAGACTTCAGGTTGTGGACGCTGGTGGGGTGTTTCAGAAAGCAGGTGAGCCACAATGGGAACTCTCATTTTTTTGGCCACACCCATAGCATATGGAAGGTCCCAGGTCAGGGACTGAATCTGAGCCACAGCTTCGACCTACACTATAGCTGCAGCAATGCTGGATCCTTAAGCCACTGCACTACGGTGGAAACTCCAAGAAGCCATATTTTAAAGAAACACTGTCGTCCTTGGTTCATTTCCAAACTGCTGAGATTTTTTTTATCGGAAAGTTTATCATCACAGAGCTAAACACTTAGGCAGAATCCTAATGCTAACGGGGCAGAATCCCAGCCTCTCTGCCTTGAAGACTCGCACCCTGTCTCCCTAGGACAGCAGGGCACTCACCCGGATGTGCAGGTCCTGGAAGAAGACGAGGAGCATCTGCCGGATCAGCTGGAACTCCCCTGCTGAGAGACTCCCATATGTCTGCCAGAGCAAAGCAGAAAGAAGCGTTCCACTTTTAGAAATGAGATTGGGAAGTGTCTTCAGGCAGGAGTAGGTGGATGCTCAGAGGCTGGAGCCAGAGGGCCAGGAGACAACTCAGCTGCTGGGGCGGGAGAAGCGGGAGGGCCAGCACTGCTCCCTCGCCAGAGGGACAAAACCGACCGAGGGGCACACTGAGCCAGTCGGGTGCACTTGACCTCCCCCCTACCCCTGCCCCATTCCCCACAGACTTGGAAGGCCATTCTTCAAACTTCCATAGAACATCCACCACCTTTCAGAAATGTGGGGAGAAAAACAGCTATGCTCTAGCCATTAAAAGGAAAGAAAGAACGGCAATTGCAGCAACATGGATGGACTTAGAAATTATCATGCTAAGTGAAGTCAGCTAGACAATGAGATACCAACATCAAATGCTACCTACCACTTACATGTGGAATCTAAAAAAAGGACACAATGAACTTCTTTGCAGAACAGATACTGACTCACAGACTTCGAAAACCTTATGGTTTCCAAATGAGACAGGTTGGGGGGTGAGGGGGTGCACCGGGGGATTGGGATGGAAATGCTGTAAAAATTTGGTTGTGATGATTGTTGTACACCTATAAATGTAATAAAATTCATTAAATAATAAAAAAACAAACAAAACAGCTATACTCTCTATAATAGCTTTCCCAAATATGAAGGCAACAGTGAGAGGCCATCAGATGATAATGTCTACTGCATACTAGCAGATTTTTAGAAGTTCCTGGGATAGTAGCAGGCTTTGTTCTTTTTCAAAAACTTAAAAAAATTGAAATATGGTTAATTTACAATGTTGTGTTAGTTTCAAGCATATAGCAAAGTGATTCAGTTATACATACATATGTATATAATATTGTAATATTATATTATTTTCCATTATGGGCTTTACGAGATATTGAGTAGAGTTCCCTGTGCTATACAGTAGGTCCTTGTTGTTGACCAACTTTATTTATAGTAGTGTGTCTATGTTAATCCCAAACTCCTAATTTATCTCTCCAGCCAACCGCTGCCATCCCCTTTGGTAACCAGAAGTTTGTCTCCTGTGTCTGCGAGTGTATTTCAATTTTGCAAATCAGTTTATCGGTGTAATTTTTTAGAGAATCTGCCCGTTCTTAGCAGAGGAATGAGACCAAGGCTCGGGGCCGAGGGGTGGTGAGCGATGCTGTGCTTACTTCAGTCAGCCGCCGGACGGTCTCATCCACTTGGTGCAGGATGGCTGGGGAGTCTTGGATGAATCCCTTGATGGCATCTAAGTGATTGAAAGTGACCAGCAACACATCCTTGGGACGAGGACACAGCAATACTTGATATTTGAAAGCCATCGTCATCAGGTCATAGAGCTGCCAACCCATACACGAACAGAATAAATAGGACCATAAGGCAGACACCAGACCCTCTAAACACTGATTGTCAGGCACTCACTGAAAGCCAGTTCTGGGCTTATCATACAGCTCAATGACCGTATCTAGTTCTCACTTAAACCGAGACACTTCTAGAGTAAAAGGGGGTGATATTAATAATTAAGGCAAGTCAAGAAACAGACTAGTATGATGAGGAGGCAGTTTTTTTTCTTTTCTTCTTTTTTGCATTTTGGAGTCGCACCTGTGGCCTGCGGAGGTTCCTAGGCTAGGGGTCGAATCAAAGCTACAGCTGCCAGCCTACAGCACAGCCATAGCAACGTAGGATCTGAGCCAAGTCTGTGACCTACACCACAGCTCATGGCAAGGCTGGATCCCCAACCCACTGAGTAACGCCAGGGATCGAACCCGAGTCCTCACGGATACTAGTTGGGTTCGTTGACCAGTGAGCCACGATGGGAATGCCAGCATTTTCTTTTCTTTTCTTTCTTTCCTTCCTTCCTTCCTCCCTCTCTCTCCCTCCTTCCTTTCTTTTCTTTTTATAGCCACACCTATAGCAAATGGAAATTCCTGCGCTAGGGGTTGAATCAAAGCTGCAGCTGCTGTGCTACACCACAGCTATAGCAGCACTGGATCTGAGCCACATCTGTGACCTATGCCTCAGTTCGTGGCAATGCCGGATCCTTAACCTACTGATCAAGGCCAGGGATCGAACTTGCATCCTCATGGAGACCAAGTCAGGTCCTTAACCCACTGAGCCACCGTGGGAATGCAGTGTCTGGGAGATACATGATGCTACCGGTGGAGGCAGGGAAGTCTGGGGGATAGGCGACGGAGGATGGGGGAGTCAGTGTCGGGGAGAAGGCACGGACACGTCTGAGGCTGGATTGGAAATAAACTACAGCCATCTGAGTATTGTGCCAAGCACATGGATAAACATGACTTCAACTGATCCCACTGACTTTTCACAGGAACTCTATGAGGTAGGTATTATCCCAAGTTGAAAATTAAGAAAGTTGGGACTAATTTCACATAGCTGGTGAAATCTGAAACTAAAGACTGTCAGATCCTGAAACACTTGCCAGAACCCTTTACAGGATCCCCTTGTTCCCACATGCAGCTGAACATTTCACTTAGAAAGTGGCATACAACAGGAGCAGCCTGGTGTGTGTGTGTGTTTGTGTGCGTGTGTGTGTGTATGAATGCAGGGGTGTAATACTAGATAATAATACTAGAGATATGGAGATATAGATTCGAGGTTCTCTGCCATCATTATCAAACATTAAGTACCTTTTGTGTACAGGACACTGCCAGGAATAAAGGATAAAAATAGGTAGGAGATAAAGAAATGAAAGTTCAGAGTTACTCAGTAAATAGGCTCTCACGGTGGCGCTAAGACTCGAACCTAGGCTTTTTTATTCCAAATTTTATATCCTCTCTCAGTGGAAACCTTATCTTTCTTTCTCTCTTTCTTTTTGTCCGAGACCACGGCATGTGGAAGGTCCCAGGCCAGGGATCAAATCTGTGCTACAGCAGCAGCCCAAGCTGCTGCAGGGACAATGCTGCATCCTTAACCTTCCGAGCCACAAGGGAACTCCCTAAACTTTCTTAAAGGCAGAGGGAGAGGAACAAGCAGAGGAGAGAAGATAATGAACATTTATTGAACATCTGCTATGTGCCAGGCCTTGGGGTGTCATTACATGTATATGTTTCTCACTCAATCTTCCCATTCACTGATGGAGTAGCTAATATTATCCCCATTTTGTAGATGAGAAAATGGAGGCTCAGGGAGAGAAAGTAATTTAACTTAAGTCTATATGTTATTTGGATTTTATTAGTTTTCCCCCAATTCCTATTTCTGTTCCTAGGAGCCCACATTACATTTGGTGCTCATGTCTCCTTAGGCTCCTCGTGGCTGTGATAGGCTCTCTGGCTTCCCTTGTTTGGGTGGCCTCCATAGTTCTGATGGCTGGTCTGGGACTTTGTAACATGACCTCCGAATGGTATTTGTATGATGCTATTCTTTTCATGGACAGTCTGGGGTTGTGGGCTTGGGGAGGAAGATCACAGAGGCAAAGAGTTTCGTAGCAGGTACCACCACCTGGCTTATCCTGTTGCTGTTATCACCTGCTTGATGTCATGGATGTCATGTTTCTCCACTGCGAAATTGGCTGTCCCCTTCCCTTTCCATACTGTCTTTTTGGAAGGAAGTTACTGGAGTACAGCTCGGTTTTAGGAGGAGGGGGGTTAGGCTCTCTCTCCCTGAAGGCACACCAGCTATATAAGCATTTGGAATTCTTCTGAACAGGATTTATCTATGCTCTGTCATTATTTGGAATTTTTACTTTTAAAATCAGAGCACCCTAAACATTTGCTTCATAGAGAAAATAAATATGTTTACATTATAAGACTGAGCAATTTTGAATTTACTTAAAAAAAAATGGGGAGTTCCGGTTGTGGCCCAGCGGAGACGAATCTGACTAGTATCCATGAGGATGCGGGTTGGATCCCTGGCCTTGATCAGCGGGCTAAGGATCCGGTGTTGCTGTGAGTGGTGTAGGTCACAGATGTGGTTCGGATTCTGAGTTGCTGTGGCTGTGGCGTAGGCCGGCAATTGCAGCTCTGATTTGACCCCTAGCCTGGGAGCCTCCATATGCTTCTGGTACGGCCCTGAAAAGAAAAAAAGAAAAAAAAAGTCTGGTTTGCAGAGCTGAGCTTTGTTAAGAAGGAAGCAGAACGAAGGCTTTTAGGGTTGAGTGCCTGCATAGGGTTAAGGTGCTCATCAATATGGACACACAGACCAGCACCCTCCTTGGGTGAAATAATGACCTAAACTACAGAGGGGTGGGCGTGGATGACTTCTGAGGTCCTTCCTAACTTGAAACTCAATAATGGCTCACGTTTACACGTGCCTGTGCTGTGCAAGGCACCACTGCATGCATCCTCTCATTTGAGCCCAGTCTGCGATCATCTTCAAGAAATGCAGCCCAGGGGACAGCGGCAGCGTCTGCTCACCTTATCCATGCTGGCCTGGTTTAGTCTCATGATGGAGGCATGGGCCAGGCGGTCGTAGACGGTCCTCAGGGCCTTCTTGGAGTAGAGCTCTTGGGGTTTGAACAATTCCTCTATGAACTTTTGATTGAACATGGTTGAGATGATGTCATTCAGAACTGTAGAGACAGGAGGGCATGCAGCTGAGCAAGGTACTGGCAGAAGCTTTATTCTGGAAATGCTCCCTATGCATGAGTGGGATGGAGGAGCTGGGCCTATGCAGAGTGGGGATGTGATGTGCTGGGTGACACCAGCTCCTTGGGGGAGAAACCACACAGATGTCCCAATACGAAGCATGGCCAGTGCTTTATGAGAGCATATCAGGGCAAACACCAGTGTGACAGTGTATAGGTGTGTTGTGTTTCAGAGGTACCAAACCACTTCCGCATATATTATCTCACTCAGGGGTAGGGGACATGTTTCTTTTTTCTTTAAAAAAGATTCCTAATGGCATTTCAGATTAGAGCTCTACCTTAAAACAAGAAACAGCATCAATCTTCTTCTTCTTCTTCTTTTTTTTTTTTTGCTTTTTAGGGCCACACCCACATCATATGGAGGTTCCCAGGCTAGGGGTTGAATCGGAGCTACAGCTGCTGGCTTACGCCACAGCCACAGCAATGCAGATCTGAGCCACATCTGCGACCTATGCCACAGCTCACGGCAATGCCGGATCCTTAACCCACTGAGCAAGGCCAGGGATCGAACCCGAAACCTCATGGTTCCTAGTCGGATACGTTAACCGCCGTGCCACGACGGGAACTCTGTGCATCACTCTTGTTTGTTTGTTTAGCAAGCCGTAATAATTTTACTTATAATTAAATGTTATAAAATGGGACCTATAATGGTAATGGATTTTTTTTGGGGGAGTGAAACGGTTTATAAAAATAGACAAGTCTATCCGCTGGTTAGAGATTAAAACATTTCAATCATTTCTACAAGATGTGTACTTCAGATTAACACCATTTTAGGATGTCTTCACTCCTATACTTGATTTATAATATTGATATTATACTGTAGTGCTATATCTTATGCTGTTGTTCACATGGAAAATTTCCACATAGTGAGAATAAAAGGTCCTAAGGCATGTGCAAACCAAAACACCTATAATTCTAGTTCTTCATTCACTCATTCATTTAGAGATTTTGTGCTACTCACATAACATTAGTTGAAGGCTAGAAACCCTTTGGTACAAGAAACAGGAACAGGTATAGCTGAACACAGATTGGTCTCTCTCTCTCTCTCTTTTTTTTTTCCAGCTGCACCTGCAGCATGTGGAAATTCCTGGGTCAGGGATCAAAACTGTGCCGTAGCTGTAGCCAGAGCCATAGCAGTGACAATGCCGGATCCTTACCCCACTGAGTCACGAGGGAACTCCAAATACAGACTATTCTTAATGAAGCCAGATAAATTCTTGCCTAAAGGTGACTGTATAGGGATGCTGAGAGTATATATTCACAGTCATTAAAATTGGAAAGAAAACAGGTTACCTAAAATAATTCTACAAAATCAGCTATTAAACATGAGTGATTATTGCTGAAAGTTGCCTCTTTCTATTGCCACACAAAGGACACACTAGGTGATTTAGAGAGTGAAGGCAAGGTCACACTTCAGCCACTCTCTCTACCTGAAAGTAATTGATAGAGCTACCCTGAGGGCTCAGGCTAGTATTTGAAAGCTTCTCAAAGAGCAGTTTTGGGGAGAAGGGGGGAGCTGAGGGCTAGTCGTACTTAAATATTAAATGGAAAGGCTGCAGGGAGAGGGGAAGGGAACACCCCCGTTCCCACTCCCACCATGACACAAAAGAACGAAGCGTGACTCCTCCTGGAAGTGCTGAACTCATACTTGACCTTTGGATTTCGCTCTAGACTCTAAAGGAGAAATAGATCTATTACCAACACGGGGTAGCCCTCACGGTGGATGGTTCTGACGCAGGGCAGCTTGCCCTCAGTGAGCATTACATTTCCCCAGCGTGGACAGCTTGGATGGACTCTTCTGGGTTGGCCTCAAGCATCGCCTTTGACCTAAACAAGCAAGGACCTGCAGTAAATTGAGCTGAGCACCTGCAGTAAACAGAGTATTTTTTCTTTTTCTCTCTCTCTCTCTTTCTTTCTTTCTTTCTTTCTTCTTTCTCCCTCTCTCTTTCTTTCTTTTTCTTCCTTTCCTTCCTTCCATTTTTTTCCTTTTTTTTTCTTTCCAGGGCTGCATCCATGGCATATGGAAGTTCCCAGGCTAGGGGTTGAATCAGAGCTACAGCTGCTAGTCTACGCCACAGACACAGCAACACGGGATCTGAGACTTGTCTGTAACCTCATGGATCCCTAAACCACTGAACCAGGCCAAGGACTGAACCCACATCCTCATGGATACTACTCCGATTCATTTCCCCTGCACCACAACAGGAACTCCCAAGCTTCCCAACATTTTCTTTACCAGAGCCTATATAAAATGTGGAATTTGCAAGGAAATAAGAACAACTGGAAAGCCTCACCTACGACCTAAAAAGAGAACTTGAAGAATTTTTCCATAGATGTATGTAGGCCAAGGAGGAGTTCAAAGAGGAAGAATTTAAGTTAAGGAATCACATCGGCTCTGATCATGTTCACGCTTAAGAGCTACCATTCACCCAGGTGCTGAGTCATTTCTCTAGGGTCTTTGAGCCTTTAGCAGGATCAGGGGAAACAGCTTAGACCCAAATAAATCAGTTCTAGAAGAAAGAAAATCCCAAGGTGGTTGTTAGTCACTCTGGCAAAGTAAAAAGCAAAATGAAGCTTTTCTCCATGGGAAGTGACTAAGCTAGGCATCGCCCTGGCTCCTTGCATGAGCACTTTTAGAAAATTCTCCTGGAAAGACAGACCCATAGGCCCTATTCCCTGTGGGCAGAGCAGTTTTATGCCTGGCACCCAAGGCTCCCGCTTTTCACTGAATTCTTTGGAAGGTGCATGAAGGCACAGATTAACACGCTTTATTCTCACAGCATGCTTTACCTGGCACTTGGTTGAGGGGGCCCTGCTATGTACCGGACACTGAGATAAACATCAGGGCATAAAGAGGAAGTAAAGATTGTCCTTGCCCAAGAGTAGCAGCCCCGTTGAATTTCAGCGAAACCTGAGAAAAGGTTTCAATCAGATCTGTCAGTCCGTTGTGGTGTTAGTCTTTGGCACTCACATGTGCTCTGCATAATTTCAAGAGGCAGGAATGTGCTAGGAGCCAAATTTCAACAGGAGGCTTAGGCCAGGGAGGGGGGTGATTTTCCATGGGTGCATTGGAAGCGTCAGTAACTGAGTTCTTAACACATCAGGCTTCTAATCCTGGGTTCAGATGATGAAGTCGGTTTAATATTATAAAAGCGAAATATTATAAAAGTGTATCAAGTACTTTGGGATTTTCTTCAGCTTGACCTGATAAAATAATTCTCTTGATGAAAGCAATTGAGTTTTTGGGGGGTTGAGGGCTGTGCCCGTGGTGTGCAAAAGTTCTGAGGCCAGGGATTGAACCTGTGCCACAGCAGTAACCAGAGCCACAGCAATAACAATACTGGCTCCTTAAGCTGCTGAGCCAGCAGGGAACTTGGAAGTTAACTGAATTTTATCAACTATCTTTGCTGTAAATTTTATTGTTTTGGGGAACACACAACTTGGAGCCAAGGGTAAAATAGAGAAGCTATTACTACAGGATGGTTGCCTTGTTTCAAAGCCTTATTAGGTTCCATGCACGGGGCTTAGAACTTTCCAAGGAGTTCCCGTCGTGGTTCAGTGGTTAACGAATCTGACTAGGAACCGTGAGGTTGTGGGTTTGATCCCTGGCCTTGCTCAGTGGGTTAAGGATCTGGCGTTGCCGTGAGCTGTGGTGTAGGTTGCAGACGCAGCTCGGATCCCGCGTTGCTGTGGCTGTGGCGAAGGCCGGCAGCTACAGCTCCTGTTAGACCCCTAGCCTGGGAACCTCCATGTGCCGTGGGTGCAGCCCTAGATAAGGCAAAAAAAAAAAAGAAAAAAAAAGACAAAGAACTTTCCAAGCATTATCTCATTTAGACCCCAAGACTATGCTGAATTATTATCCTGTTCTATCAAAGGGGAAAACTGAAACTTGGAGAGGTTAAAGTCCAAGGACACACAGTAGGTGGTGGAGTTGAAATTAGAATGGGGTTGTTTGATTCTAATGCCTGTGCATTTAAATATTACATATGCTATTGCCTCTGAATACTTGGTGTGAGGAGAGCACCGATATATCTCGAGATGAGATGGCTGATGACATGCAAAAACTACACCCAATATCAAATGATGGAAGGTACTCATGACATTTGTTTTGTTTGTTTTAGGGCCGCACCCTTGGCATATGGAGGTTCCCAGGCTAGGGGTTGAATCAGAGCTGTAGCTGCCAGCCTATATCACAGCCATAGCAACCTGGGATCTGAGATCCATCTGTGACCTACACCACAGCTCATGGCAATGCCAGATCCTTAACCCATTGAGCAAGGCCAGGGATTCAACCTGCATCCTCATGGATGCTATTCAGATTCATTTCCACTAAGCCACGATGGGAACTCCCAACTCGTGACATTTAAAGGTAAGAAAGGCTAAGGTTTTATTCAGAGGAGCTGGCAACTTTTCAGGTTTGCTGCTAGTTGTAGGCAAAGAGAAAACTGAAGATTTGGCATGATAAGGCCAAGTGCATACATATTGTGTCTTCTGCACGCAGGGAACCCTGGAGGCCAAGCAGCCACATGCTTCCATTTTTCTTGGTTGCTCAACATATATCTCTGTGTGCTAATGAGAACAGCTCTTTGGCAACATGATACTATCACAGAATTGTTTTAAGGACTATTAATAGGACAGCCTACTGCCCCAGATGTTCTTGCAAAGCTTGGAGCACAAGGAAAGAGATTAATACTTCAGGTGCAGTGTGATCCTTTGGCCAACGTGGCTTGGTTTTCATCTTACATGCTGTATTTATTTAAGCAAAAGAATCAAATGTATAACCAATGTCTTGGCTAAAGAGCAATTCATGCCCATATATATATACACATATATATATATATATATATATATATATATATATATATATATATTTTTTTTTTTTTTTTTGGCTTTTAGGGCCGCACCAATAGCATATGGAAGTTCCCAGACTAGGGGTCAAATTGGAGCTGGAGCTGCTGGCCTATGCCACAACCGCAGCAATGCCAGATCTGAGCCGTGTCTGCAACCTACACCACAGCTCACGGCAACGCCAGATCCTTAACCCATTGAGTGACGCCAGGGATCGAACCCTCGTCTTCATGGTACTAGTCGGGTTCGTTACTGCTGAGCCACAACAGGAACTCCCACTTATTCTTTTACTTAGAAATATTTAGAGTGGTCCCACTTTAAGCCCCACTGACGAAGGACTGAGTGAACCTGTGGATGCAACTGAATACATGCAGCCCCGAGATAGCGTACCTCGTTTTCTGTCCACCTCTGTCCATTCATCTACATGAAGCATACAAAAAGAAAACACCAGTTCATGAAGAAAGAAAGTTATTTTCAACGAGGCTTTAAAAATACCAATTCTAGTTATCTGGTTTAACGAAACTTTATTTTCGAGTGCCTTCCACTCAAAACTTTTAAAAGGATGATGGATAAATAACAAGTTCCCCAAAACCCCAGGGAGGCTGTGTCTTACCGAAGGTGGCCGAGGAGGAGGGAAAGCTCAGGAAAACTAAGCTACACTGGGGTTTATCTTGAAAGGCTCAAGAAGTCATCCTCTGTAATGCTTTGCGAATACACATCATTCAAAATAAGGCTTTTTAAAAACACAACTTCCACAAGGAAGAATAATCCTGAGAACAGGTAGAGAAAGGATTTTCTTTTTGTCTCTTTAGGGCCACACCTGTGGCATATGGAGGTTCCCAGGCTAGGGGTTGAATCGGAGCTGTAGCTGCCTGCCTACACCACAGCAATGCAGGATCCCAGCTGCATCTGTGACCTACACCACAGCTCACAGCAATGCTAGATCCTTAACCCACTGAATGAGGCCAGGGATTGAACCCATGCCCTCATGGATACCAGCAGGGTTCCTTAACCCTTGAGCCACAACAGGAATTCCAGGATTTTATTTAAGTAAGATTTCCCTTTCTACAGATGGAACCGCTCAAGTTATAAAACTTGGGACATGAATAGGAAAAAAGTCTATTTGTTTCTGATTTACTTTTTATATAGAGGCATGACTTCTATATAAAAAGAGGGAACAAACGATGGGACCACTGTAAACAAAGCTCCCGAGGACAAAGGTAGTCAGGGAGATGCCAAGAGGAGACTAAATAAGGGAAGATGTAGCTGGCTTGAGAAATTCGTGAGAATCAAGACTCTGTGGGTTGCAACCTGGCTCTATCACTTAACTAGCTATATAACTTTAAGCAGCTTGCTTAACCTCAGTTTATTCATCTGTGAAATGAATCATAATTGCACCTACCTCATCAGGTTGTCGTGGGGATAAAACAGACACGCCAAGCACTTAGCTGGCTTCTCTTCTGGTTCTGTTTTCTCTACCGCAGAACTTTGGACAGCACCCATAAAGGATGCAAGATAACTTTTTTTCCTTTTCTTAATTTTATTTTGGGGGGGAGATTTCAATCTAGAAAACCCACCCATAGATACACATTTCAAAAACATTTTGTAATTAATGGCGTATTTTGGAAACATTTGCACTAGATTGTTTGAGACTTGATTTCCAAAGTTATAATCAAAACATATATGTGCCTTCAATTCATAATACATGCTTCTAAGAGATGGGTCTGAAAGCACAGCCTGTGCCATGTCCTAACTGGAGGCAAAGGGGTCCCACTGAAACGTCAGACTCCTCTGGGAAAATTCACCATCTTTCCTCTCACAAGAGTTACAGAGTTTTGGGGAGAAAACACTGGGGAAGCAGCACCAAGAGTCTGGCTTTCTTAAAGCAGGTGCTGGCTTCTTTGGTGTAATGTCCACATCTTCTATCATTTTGTGGCATTTATTTTTATAGGTGGTCTTGCCTGATAGGCCCATGGGAATTCAACCTTCTTGAAGGTGTGTTTGCGAACAGAGGTGCTGCCAGGGGCTCACCCTCACCTAAGGAACAGGGATTACCTGTTGCTGATGAAACAGAGCTGGCAACCTGCCCAGGGCTAGCAGGCACTCCTGCTGGCAGTGCTGCTCAGCTCCAGCAGAGGTCTCTGTTGTGCTGTGTGCTCTGGCCTCCTTCCTCCTGAGGATCAGGGGAAGGTAAAATGATGCCCTATTTTTCTATTATTTCTCTGGATGACTTGTTTGTGACAATTCCACTTTACTTATATTTTGAGCGGGAGGCAGGCCCCGGGCTATCCAGAGCTGCCTGTTAAATTGGAACTAGGAAAATAAAAATGGAACCTCATAGCGTTTGGCTGCTGAGTACTACTCTGTGATCTGAGCATCTTGGAAAAATCACTTAATGGCCCCATGTCTCAGTTCCCCCTTCTGTCAAATGAGGAATGGAAACAAGATGTATGGTGGTCTTACTTACAAATATCTTTAAGAGGATGGGAGTGAGGCAAAGGCAGTTTTTATTATTCTAGCTATTGCTTAAAATGGGGGACCACACTCCATATGCAATACTCAAAAGTTGCCCCACAGAGAGAGCACTTCCTTTCTGTTGAATGCTAAGCTAGAGGCTACACTGTGGGGAAAAACTGAAATATCTGCTTTGGTCTTGCGGGAGCGGGATGGCCTCCTGGAGACCAATTAGTTGTGTAAGATAGTGAAAACACATCTAGAAGAAATATGATTTCCATTCAAAGCTTCAATGAGGACTAGTTTACCATGTCTGCTGTTTTATAGGCCTCTGTGCACAGGCATTTGTCAAGGAGGCTCCTGCAGCTGCACTGACTCCGAGTGGTGGATGAGATGAGTGTTTCTCAGCATTTGGAATCTTGCACCCTCTGCCCTGTTTTCTCACCCTGCCTTCTACAGGTCCCCACCAGCCAACTTCTTTCTCCCAGTTCTTTTATAAAATCAGTGGGTATACTGGATTTTGTTCAAACCTCTCCCTCTCCTCCCAACCTTCCAACCGCTGCCCCCACCGAGATGCTGATGCAGCCTCACTACCACCCCCTCGCCCTGGGTATGGAAGTACATTGCAGGAGTTAAGGTTATGGGTTAAGAGTATGAGCTCTGGATCCTGATGATCTAGCTTTACTCTTCCTCTTACCAGCTATGTAACCCTGGGCAAACTAGCTTTACTTTCTCCATCTGTAAAATGGGGAGGGTAGAATTACAACATGATAAGATAGTAGCAGGGATTAAGGTTTTTGGAGAGGTTCACTGTACACAGGAAGTGCTTAATAAACGTTTGCTGTTGTTGGATTAGGAAGATATGGTCCCTCAATTTTAGAATCAGTTACTGGACTGGCTAATCAAAAGTGCTGTCTCTAGTGAATGTGCAGAAGGGCTGGATCAGCCTCAACCCACCGTCTCACGTGACATCTGCCACTTACCCTAACTGTGGAAGGAAAGAGTGTGAATGTGACTTACTAAATATGGAGGAAACTCCCTGAAGCTAGCAAACCCAGAAGGTTATTGATCCTGAACACAAAGGAAGCCAGTCCCCTAATATTCACAGGGTCGTGCCCAGACTGCCTCTTAAAAGACCACACTTGCCACTCATTGTATTAAATATGTTAAATACATGATCTCATTCAATCCCTACAACTTCACTGTAAGGTGCATATTATTATTCCCATTCTATGGAAAAAGAAACCGGCGTATAGAGGCTACATTTCAAGGTCATACAACTACTTAAATGGCAAAGCTGGAATGCGGACCCATTATCTGTATGCCTCCAGAGAGCATGCTCTTAATTGCTACTTTACACTGCCTTCTGAGATGTAGACTACCAGTCCAAGAACTACCTGTCAGCTCACTGGGGCCATTAGCCCAAATGAAATCACATAACACAGCTCCAAGAGAAACAGAACCCTCTTGGGAAAGAAATGCAATGTCATATAAAATAGCAGTTCAACAAACATGTACTGAGCACCGATTTATTCTACTGTAGGCATTATGCTGGGTGCTAGAACACAAAGATGAATAAGACAATCATGTGGCGGAGACAGACACATATACAGACTGGGTCAGCATACCCGGCCAGTGATCAGCTGGAGGGGCACGCACAGGGTGCCCTGGGACTATGTGCAGGCCCTTTCTCCACGTGGTGATGAGAAGGAGATGATTCTTAAGCTGGATAATGCAGGATGAAAGGGGAAGGACTAGCGTGGAAATGGGAGGTTTGGGGTAGAATGGGAATTACTAGCATGGAAACACAAATGAACATGCTTTAAATGGAGACTCACAAAAAAAAAAAAAAAATGGAGACCCACAAGCAGTTTAGTATTAAGATACACAGTAGGAGGCAGGCAGTGGTGGAAGGTGGGACAGCAGAGGTGGACAGAGGTCAGTTTAGGAAGGGCCCTGAGATGGTTTGCCAAGGACTCGGCTTCCATCCAGACAGCAGTGGAAAGCTGACAAAAGGTTTCAAGTAGCAGGGAGTATGGAGAGATTAGAATTTCAGAAAGCTCCTGGGCATCAGTGTACAGAAGAATGAAGGGGGTATGCTACTGGGAGTTCTTTTTACCTCCTTATGCATGGACTTGGACTCAACTGCACACATACAATAATGAATATCTGAATATGTATGCTTATCATCTGAATATGTATGTTTAACATCAGTTGAGCATACACAGATTTTTGGGGAGAATAAATGTTTTAATTAGCAGCCATAACTGTTAACTTTATATCTACTTTCTTCTTCTACCTTGAAATAATACCTCCTTCATACTTAATCCCAGACACTTGGTGAAAGCAGTTGTTGGTTGAGAAGGGAGGGAAAGAGGGAGAGAAAGAGGGTGGCAGAGAGTTTTGGGTGGCCCTTTCGCCAGGGATTAGATGTGGTGGTTATAGGTGAGATATATTGCATTTTAGAAACTCTCCTATCATTATTTTCACAACTGCATTCTCTTCAAACAGTTGTGAAGAGAAAATATAACTTTCTTATATTTTATTTCTCTATGTTATTTCAGAGCCTCACCTGTCTAGAAATATCTTCTGAACTTAGCAAGACTGGCTTCCAGCTTATGAAGGAGGATTCCCACAGAGGAATGGAGACACAGCAGGTTCCCTGGGGGCAGAGGATGCCTGGACTAGCAGAGCCTGTCTCCAGGTGGAGGGTCCCTGGGAAGGTTGTCAAGAGAGATTGTGAAAGCATCTCCAGTTTGAGGGGATGAGTAAATGGGGGGGGGGGGGTCCAGGTACCCTAATAATATCCAATGGGGTTATTAATTTTCTCTGTGGTGAAAAGATTTTTGGGGGATTTTGCTCCTGAGGGGCTCTGCCTGGATGGGGCTGTGGGTTGTGAAAGAGGTCTCCGGCTGGTTGCAGCGGTGTTGGTCAGTCTGTAAAGGGGCCTGTCTGCGGAGGTCTGGCTGCTGGCGGCCAGGGAGGCTTTGAGGGGCCGGGCTGCGGGGAGTTGGGTGGCCGTGCGGGCGGGGCGCCTCTCACCTTTCCGGGCCTTGTCTCCCGGGATGTTCTGGGCCCGCAGCCTATGGTCCAGGATGTAAAGCATCTCCCCGCCCAAGTTCAGGAAGAGCAGTGGTAGCGTCCGCAAGGACATGGTGCGGGAAGCGAGCGCGGCTAGTAGAGAGCCCGGAGGTTTGGAAGCCAGAGGCCTGGAGGCCGCGTAGCCGCGTCCCTGAAGCCTGGTTGCTAAGCAACGCGGTGGGTGGCAAAGAAGGCCAATCATCAGGCCGCTTGTTGGGAGGCGCCCGGGGGCGGGCGCGTATTGGTTGGGGCGGCGGAGACCTATAGGGTGGATTGGTGGGAACCGGAGGTGGGAACGCCGGGTGTTTCTTGAGCCCCCGGGGTGGGCGAGGGCCCTGCAAGACTGGCGGTCCGGCTTTTTTCTCTCGGTCACCCTCACCCTGCGGGGCCGCGTGGTCACGTGACCCTGAACGAGGGCAACCTAAGCAAAAGTCCTTTCGAGGAGACTCCGGGCAGACAGACCTGAGTTTGAGTCCAGCTCGGCAGTTTCCTAGCTGTGTGACTTGAAGCAGGTATTTTGAACCTGGGCTTCCTCATACGGAAAATGGAGGGGACGCGCATCTCCCAGGGTGGAAGAATTAGTGAGATCACGTCAAATGCCACGAACGCATTCAGTGAAACAGTAATTGACTTTTCCTTTAGGTGGGGGAAGGGCCAGAAGTCCTTGAATTATTTGCATTTCCTCCCTAAAGCTACTTGGAGTGAAGCCCCTTCCCCGTGAAGCAAATCAGGCCTGTCTGGAGGACGCGTTTGGGGGGGCTGCCCTCTCTCCAAAGTCCCCTCACACTGTTAGGCAGGCCTGCCACCCACTTCTCTGCTTTGAGGGCAGTGACCACATACTTCACCCTTATCGTAAGCTCCAGGATCACCTTTTTTTTTTTTTTTTTTGCTTTTTTGTCATTTTAGGGCCGCACCTGCGGCATGTGGAGGTTCCCAGGCTAGGGGTCTTATCGGAGCTGTAGCCACTGGCCTACGCCGCAGCCACAGCAACGCAGGATCCGAGCCGCGTCTGCGACCTACACCACAGCTCACGGCAACGCCGGATCGTTAACCCACTGAGCAAGGTCAGGGACCGAACCCGCAACCTCATGGTTCCTAGTCGGAT
>PVHT020000046.1:2993506-3016541 GCA_004024745.2 Catagonus wagneri | reverse complement strand
CACTGCATTTCTCTGTCTGCATTACCATATTTCTCCATATAAACGCCATTACTGACTGCTCTTTTTTCTTCTCCAGGGGTCTGGCTGGCCAAATTCCTAAGATACCACTTTCAGTGTGACACATCCCTTCAAGTGGTTCTCTACTGTTGGGCAGATCACAGGCGAAATGCCATCTTAAAGCATTCAAGTCTGTCCACTTTGGCTGACTCCCTTTCTGCCCTCCCCTAATACTACCAATTCAGCTGAACTCAGCTTATCAGTGTCACTCCCCCTTCCTCCTAACCACACCCACCACTGGAAAGTCTTGCCTAATGCATACCATGCTCAGGTCCTTCCCGCACCTTCTCTTCCGTTTCTGAGTTTTAAAGAATAGTCTACACTCACAACCTGAATTTCCGTAAGATCCTCATTCCCCACCTCACTGTAACTAGATTCAGCTCTCTCCACTCCACTGAAACTGCTTCACCATGAAGACTTTTTGGACCTTAACTGACATCTCAGCATTGGATACTATACAGTAATTGAAAGCTGGCAGCCCAAGGCTTTGATTTGACCTTGCTTGGCCTGTCCACTGTGTTATAAGGGAATATAACTAGGATGGGAAGGTAACAAGCAGCTTAGCATCATGACCTTACACGTGGCCTTCATGCTATGTGCCTGGCTGTCAAAGGCATTCAGAGTTTGTTATAGCGTAGATTCTTCCCAGAGCGTCTTGGACTTTTTGCCCTAGGCAGTGTGATAGAATAAACAGAATATGTGGAGTCAAGACAGATGTGGGTTTGAGTTCATGCCTGCCTCTAACCAGCTATGTAAATTTGAATAAGCTGCCTGACCTCTAAGCCTCAGTTCTCTCACGGTAAAATGAGGAGAATTGTGCCAATATGGGTGGGGTAGGGGGAAAGCGGTGGGTAAAGATCACTTTAAAGATTAGATGAGTTAATGTGTGCAGGGTAGCACTTAAAACGGTGCCTTTCCTGTAGGGCCTGTTCCATGGATGTGCGAATGTATTCTTTCTTTTCTTTTTTTTTAAAGGCTGCACCCGCATAGCGTAGAGGTTTTCAGGCTAGGGGTTGAATTGGAGCTGTAGCTGTAGGCCTACACCACAGCCAACAGCAATGCCAGATCCAGGCTGCATCTGTGATCTACACCACAGCTCATGGCAACGCCAGAGCCTTAACTCACTGAACAAGGTCAGGGATCGAACCTGTGTCCTCATGGATGCTAGTCAGATTCGTTTCCGCTGAGCCATGATGGGAACTCTGCGAATGTATTCCTTTTCTCTTCTCTCCACTTTCACGTCGGTGCCTGGCCCTCCAGCACTACAGCTCTAAGTCGCTGTGTCTCCTGAGCCCTGCCCTGTAAAAGGCCTTTCCTGTGGTTCCTGGAGGTGGTGTCTGAGCAGTTCATCTTCAGTTCTGACCCTTGTGTCTCACTTCTGATTCTGCAGGACCCCAGGCCCTTGCTCCACCCACATTTACCTTCCCCTAACCTTACATGCTCCTCAGTTCATCTTCAGTTCTGACCCTTGTGTCTCACTTCTGATTCTGCAGGACCCCAGGCCCTTGCTCCACCCACATTTACCTTCCCCTAACCTTACATGCTCCTCCTTCTTCTCTTCCCAGGCTATGCCCTCAGAGATCATCCTTCCCATCTGGGCTTGACCCTCTTTTCCCTCGTTTACATTCCCTCCCTGGGCAGTTTCATTCACATCCATGGCTTCATCATCTTCCTGCCTTTCCTCAGTGGCTTCCCTTCTCACTCAGGATGAAGTCTGAAGTCTTGCCTGCAGTGTTACGGACTGAATATTTGTCCTTCCCAAAGTCAAAGGTTGAAGCCCCAGCTCCCAGTGTGATGGGATTTGGAGACAGTCTTCAGGAAGTAGAGGGAGATTATTTAGCTCATGAGGTAGAGCCCTCACGATGGGCTTAATGCCCTTATAAGATGAGGAAGAGGCCTCTCTCCTTCCACGTGTGACGACATAGGAGGGAGCCATTTGCAAGCCAGGAAGATTCCTCATCAGAAACCCCAACTGGCCAGCATTTTGATCTTGGAATTCCTAGCCTCCAGAACTGTGAGAAAATAAATTTGTTGTTTAAAGCCGCTCAGTTTACGGTCTTTCAAAATAGCAGCCTGAAGAGACTAATACACTCCAAAAGCTCTGTATCATCTGGTGTCTGCTTAGAACTCTGACCATCTCTTCCTACTTTTCTCTTTGCTCAATTTTAGACACATTGTCTTCTTTGGGTTCTTCAAACCTGCTAAGCAAACTCAGGCTTCAAGGCCTTGGCACTTAACTAGGTCTAAGAGGCTGGGCTTTGTGGGGAAGGGGTTATCTATAACACCCCAGAATTGACAAGCAATGTTTCATATATGTGGAGTTTCTCAGGGGCAGGACTTGTAGCTCTTACCAGATGAACATCAGTAGCCCTGCCCGCCCACCAAACAACAAATCGCTCTGATCTTGCCCCTTCCCATCCACCTCCACACTCTGCTGCTTAACCATCTGAAACGGACTTGCTATCATCACTCCTCTGGTTTGAAAACTGTAACTGCCTCCCCTGCCATGGAGGACTGTGTACAGCCTCCTCAGCCAGCAGAGGAAACCTCTCATACCCCAGCTCCAGTGTACCCGTCAAGCTTTATTTCCAAATGCGCTGCTCTCTGAATACGGTACGCACGTGTACACTTCTCTGGTTTTGCACTTGCAATTCCTCCTGCCCAGGCTGCCTTCCCTCCCTGTTTCTGCCTAGTGAACTCCCACTCATCCTTTAGGGCCCCATCTAGAAGGCGGCTCCTACACTGGCCTTCCCACCCAGCAGCCAGCCAGCCATGCTTCCTCTGCGCCACTTTGCGCCTAGTCTCACTTCCACTGAACAGCCCCTGGACGGCAGGGGGTTGTTCATGGGAGTGAGTGTGCGTGAGGGCAGGGGCTCTAACTCAGACTCCCCGGGATCCCAGAGCTGCATGAAAGAATGGATTACCCCTTGTCCCCAGGCCGCAAGGAGCCCCACCTTCTCTACTATGCATCTTCAAGGCAGCATGACAGAACTTTAACAACATTTATTGGTTTTCTTTGATTGCCTCTGGTCCGGCTTTGGAAGGGCTCTCTGGATTCTTCTGGCCTTGTTTCCGGGCTGCTGCAGCTGCAGCTTTTAAGGCCCTTTTTTGCTTCTTCAGCTTTTGAACCTCTTGGAAAACCTGGGGATAAAAGTGGGCAAGAACAGACTTGGTAATGCTATGCAAAACCGCAGACTTGGAGCAGCTGGGGTGGGAGATGACTCCCCTGGAAGGTCACCCCAGCCTTCTTCCGTGGGCTTGGTGGCCTATGAGCCACCCTGAAGCCTCGGGGCCAGCTCCACACCCTGATCAGAAACAGACCACCCCTCCCTTCTGCTCTCTCTACCAGAGACCTGGAGTGGGCCCAACCAGATCAGCAGTTCTGATGCGTACCTGGATGCACAGAGCCTTCTTGGTCACCCAGCGGCGGTGAGCTTTTCGGGAGTACGGAGGGGGAAAGGTGTACTCAATCCCCAGCTCCTTGCATATCTTCTCAAAGACAGCATAGTTGGTCTTGCGGAGGTTTTTGAGCATCTTTTTCCTCTGGTCAATGCTCATTAGCAGAAAGCGCTTGTGGGCTTTGTCCTGTATGAGAGCTGGTATTACTCTGAGTACTACAGTGTAAGTAGGTGGTGTGCCACTTCACAGTAACAAAGGATGGTCATTTTACCACGGCACTGAAACCTCCCAGCAATCTTAGGCATGTATCTGTGCGACTCTGAGGTAGGTATTGTTACTGTTATTCCCACTTTACAGATGGGAAAATAAAGGCTCAAAAATGTTAACTGATTCATACAAGGTTCTAGAACTAGGCTGGGTCGGGATGTTGTGTGAGGTCAGGTCTTGAATCCAGGTCTAGTGCTCTGACTCCACAACTCATGTTCTTTCCCCTCCAGTGCCCACTCAGCCTCTCCACAGCTCAGCAAACTGTTATCTGGGGTGGAAAGGGGGATGGCCCAGAAGACCCCCACCGCAGCCAGGCACTGCTCCCTCAGTGGGGCTGGGGTTCTACACTCCAACTCTGATCTCCAAGGAGCGGGCTCAGCTAGCTTCAGGGAACACTGAGGTGCCAGGGGCAAATTGGACAGTTTTAAAAATCTGTGCGTTTATTATTTATTTATTTATGGCTTTTTAGGGCCATACCTGTGGCATATGGAGCTTCCCGGGCTAAGGGTTGAATTGGAGCTGTAGCCGCTGGCCTACGCCACAGCCACAGCAACGCCAGATCCAAGCTGCATCTGCGACCTACACCACAGCTCACAGCAACGCCGGATCCTTAGCCCACTGAGCAAGGCCAGGGATCAAACCTGCGTTCTCATGGATACTAGTCAGATTTGTTTCCTCTGAGCCATGACAGGATTTCCTAAACTGTGCGTTTATTAAAAATACTAGCAGGAGTTCCCATCCTGGCTCAGTGGTTAATGAATCCGACTAGGAACCATAAGGTTGCGGGTTCGATCCCTGGCCTTGCTCAGTGGGTTAAGGCTCTGGCGTTGCTGTGAGCTGTGGTGTAGGTTGCAGACGCGGCTCGGATCCCGCGTTGCTGTGGCTGTGGCGAAGGCCGGGAGCTGTAGCTCCTGTTAGACCCCTAGCCGGGGAACCTCCATATGCCACAGGTGAGGCCCTAGATAAGGCAAAAAAAAAAGACAAATTAAAAAAAATACCAGCAACTGCCTAGTTATAGCAGCTCTGTGCCCGACCCTGTGCTGAGATTTGGCAGAATGGTGAGGAATCCGGGTCCTGGGTCCTGGAGCAGGACCACCAAGTGTCAAGCCCTGGCACATCATATCCCTGAGGGATAACTTAATCATGCCAAGCCTAGACTGTCCTTCTGTACAATGGGATACAAAGACGAGTAAGTAAGAGGGTTAAATGAGCTGATGCATGTGAAGTATTTAGCACGAGGCTTAAATGCTTTATATGGGTCATGTTGGCTGCCGTTATTTCATGTAGTTCTTGCAGTCCTGTGAGCAGGTACTGTTATGGTCCCCACTGGACAGACAGGAGAACTGAGGCTTGGTCATGTAACTTCCTCTGAGTCACACAGCTAATGAAGTGGCAGTGGCAGAGCTGGGATTTGAATCTGGGCAACCTGATCCCCTTCATGCATTCAACAACTATTTACTGAGCACCCGCTATGAGCCACACACTGTGCCCAAGCTCTACCGTTTGCGTTCTTGACCATTAGTGACACTTAGTGCCGCCCTCAGAGCACCCATGTCTCCACTGGAGGCAGGAGGGAAGCGTGTTTCCCACTGCAGCTCTGGTGCTGTAGCCTCCTGGCTTCTCAAGCTGCTTCTCTGGGTGCAGAGCCCCCCCGGCCCTCAGACTCCTCTCCCCCCGCTGCTCGTGTTTAGCTGTGAGTGAGGCCCAATTGAGGTTACCTTTCGATGTTTCTGCATGTGTTCTTCATAATTGCGGATCTTGACAGTCAAGGCAACAACTGAAACCACAAACCACAGAGGATAAGAGCCGGGCACAGAGGAAGGAAGGGCCAGACCTGGTTATGTTTTAAGACCTCAAGGAATAACAATCACCAAAGCTCCGGTACAGCTCAGCTCTCCATCAGCCTCAAAGCACTCACTCTCAAGATCTCAAAAGACCTGTGATTATCTTTCCTTCAGAAAGCAGAGACTAAGGAAGGAAGTTCCTTAATCTTATGACGGTGTCATCCCCAAACCCAAACCCCAAATGAGCATTCCCTTTTTTTTTTGCTTTTTAGGACCACACCTGAGACATTTGGAAGTTTCCAGGCTAGGGGCTAAACTGGAGCTGCAGCTGCCGGCCTACGCCACAGCCACATGAAGATCCAAGCTGCGTCTGCAACATATACCACAGCTCACTGCAACACTGGATCCCTAACACAATGAGTGAGGCCAGGGATCGAACCTGCATCCTCATGGATTGTAGTTGGGTTAGTTAACTTCTGAGCAATGAAGGGAACTCCATAAATTAGCGTTCTTAATGGTAAAACTTTAAGAGCGTTTCTGTTCAATTCAGGAATTAGTCTGGGATGCATGCGACCACGGATAATGATTCAATGCGTCCCAGAGGTTCTAGCCAATTCAATCATTTAAAATTCCCAAACTGTCAAGGGTCCCCTCCTTGCCTCTCCCCTTCCAGCTGTCATCCTTATCTCTGTGTCTTCACTAATGAGTTTTCAAAATTATCAGCTCCCACTCATCTCCTAAAGCCCCAGAATATCCTTCCTTCAGGTATCCTCTTGTGTGACTCAGGCCTGTTCTGCAAAGATAGGGAAAAAGGAAAAAGCAGAAGGTGGCCCCAAGGAAAGGCCATGACTGCATCAGGCCTTTCCCGTATATGCACTACATTCCAGGAGCACCGCAAAGAGTGCAGTGGGAACGCTAGCCCTGAACACATGCCCCTGAAACTATCTTAGATGCAGGGTGAAAAGATGGAGAGCCAGGCTCTGGTTCCCAAGGAACCTTGCCCGAGCTCATGCAGAGGTACGAGGCAGGACCTGGGCGCTGACTACAGCATCATGCAGCTCAGGATAGAGTCCAGTTTTCATTGTCCCTGATCCTTCCTGTCTCTCCCTTTATCAAGCCACTCTAATACCTAGTATATCTGCAGATGGGGGGCCTGGACCAGCTATCAGATTGCCCTGCACCCCCACTCCCCCAAGGGCCCCCTGACCAACTTCGAGCTTCCAGGGAGCTGGTGTCCGCAGGGTTTTCCAGGATCTTGTTCATCAGCTGCATCTTCTTGATTTTTAGCTTTTCCTTCTGTGGAAGATGGAGACAGAGAATCTGTGAGGACTGCCACCCCCTAGTTACCAGCCCTCATATCTCAAGGCCAGGGCTGCAGTCACAGCAACTAGAACATAAGGTTCAGGGCCTGACTTCACTCTGCTCATCAGGATGTGACCTCTGGCCAGCCACATGGCTATTCACATCTAGGTGAGCCTAGGGCCTATGCCACTGACAGATGAATGTTGGATGAGTGTCCTCAAACCTTGTTCACTCATTCACTTAGATCTCTGTTAAGTACCATTTGTCAGGTGCTAAGGGTACATGGGGCAGTGAGACTCTCCCTGCCCCGGAGATGCTTGGTCTGGGGGTATTGACAAGTGGACATGGAATGACAGTGAGTTAAGTGCCCAGACTTGAGAAGCATGAGGTGGGAGGTTACCTGAGTAGGAGCAGGTCCCAGAGGAGAGGACTGAGAGATGCCAAGGTTTGGCAAAGACCACTCACCTGGTTGGCCATTTCCAAAGTTAAGAGTCTTTTCACAACATCATCAACGCTGTGGAAAAACCATAGCAGTGAGAGACAGGGGTAGGGGGAGAGGGAATGAAATTTAATGCTATTTTCATCGTAGTCTGAAAAGCAAAGATGAAAATTTCTTTTACAACATGAGTATCTCTGGAAGTGGGGCACCGTTTCTCAGGGATTAAAAGTCAGCACAGATCTTATCTGCTGGGCTGAGAACATGGAACGACGTGATAACTACAGAAAACTGGGGCTGTCAGCGCGAGTGTTCCAGGCTCATCACAGGGAGGGCAAAAAGAGGATTCCCATTTTAGCTGGAATATGTCTTGAGCCACTTCAGTTCTACAATCACGGTTTCTTTTTCATGTCACACTGCACAGTGGGAGGGACTGCCCAGCTCCCACCTTGCACAGGACAGGGGCTGAGCAGAGGGTCCTGATTTTGGTGTCTTTCAGCTCTGCTTCAGACTCCAGCTCTGCCCCTTAGAAGCTGCATGACACTGGGCAGTCTGCTAATCAACAAAAGGGGGACACTCTCTCTTCCCACATAGGATCAAGAGAAGAGAGATTTCTACAAAGACCCATGAGGCATGGTGCCTCCTTGGTATCTAAGGTTAGAGGGTCTTTACCCAGAGCTCCATCTGCCCCTACCGCCCTCTCACCCTCACCCGGCCTGGGCTTCTCCAGTTCTCTGCCCCATTCCATAATCAAGTTTTAGATACAGCCAGCCTCCACCCTGAAGCCCTTCCCTTGCAAATCCTCCCAGGGCCCCCTGCCTCATCAAAGAGATTTCTTCCCACTTACTTATGAATTCCAGGGACATTCTGGTAGTCCAGCAGCAGCATGGAAGGAGGCGGGTCATCTTGGCTGAGCTGGACTGTCAAGTGTAGTGATGGAAAACAGTCAGCTCTCACTGCCCACCCTCCCAGACTTGGCCCTTCTCACCAACACTGTCAGAGACATCCAAGGTCTCAAGCAAGGCACTGGATATCTCTGGGTTCAGTTTCTGTTCTGCAAATCCTGTGGGTACCTGTCTTAATATATATCATGCTGGGAACAGATGGCCTCTCCCAAGTCCCTGTACGTGCCTGCATCCCTCACGCACCCTTCTGGCTCTACAGTTATCAGATGTCCTACTAGGATGGGTCCTCTTGTGGAGTTTGACTCCCTCTGAATCCCCCAGTCTGGTTTGTGGCCGAACACAGAAGAGGCATGCAATGAACACTCGCTAGCTAATTGCATGGATGAAATGAGGGGGTTGCGGAGGGACTCTTAGCTTTAAGACGCCTGCAACATAAGCACCAAATAAAGACCACGGGAAATCTTTGGCCCCGGTGTGTGCTTACAGTTGAGGCAGAGGCACTGGGAGATGAGCCTGTCTTCTGCAGTCAGACCCTGCTCCTCCCTTATGCAAGTAGGTAAATAATATCAAGTAAGAGAGATCTGAGATGTGAACAGCTATGCACACTGCCTAGGAATGGGAAACCAGAAAGGGCGGACACAAATGCTGCACGACCCTGGTGAACTTCGGTAGTGCCAGCCACGCATTTCCTCTGGCTGGCTCACTTCCACTCACATGGACCCCAAAGGCTCCTGCTCCTAATGTCCATCTCCCCTCCCCTTACCTTTCAGGAGGGCTCCAGGCCTGCGGCTTTGTGACAAGGTGGACGCGGGCTTCTTCGCTGGACCTCTGGCCAACCCCCCTACACCGTCCCCCACCTTGTGGCTCTAACTAGCCACGTGTGTCCCTTTGGTCACCCCAAGTCTTCCAAGCAATCTCTTTTCCGCCTCAAGTCCAACCCAAGATCTCCTAACCTGGTTTCTGGGCGGCGTATCCGCGGGCGGCCGGGAGGATGAGACCTACGCAAAAGAGAAGGGGCTGAAGCCCACGTCCTTAAACAGTCCAGCCTCGATTTTCGTCTACTGCTCTCGCACTACCCTTCCTCCATGGTCTTGGTGCCTCTGCGCGGAACCGCCGCCCCAGTTCTTCCGCACGCCTGTGCCCCAGTTCTCTCCCACCTCGCCTTACCTCGTCTCCAAGCGCTACTCTTTGTTCTGCCGCTACACTCCCCTTCTAGCCTCTTCCCCGTATGCTCTACCTCCGCCGAACCCCATTTCCCTACACCCGCTGTTCCGCTTCTCAGCTGCTCACCTACAGGACGTGAGGGAAGGCCCCGCTGGACAGAAGGAAGCCTGGCGCACCCTCCGCCCGGAGGCCCGAGGACTGGGGCCTGGGTCACTGCGTGGGTCCTAATCGAACTCAGCGCTCTCCACGCCGCTCTCAGCATGGTGACTTTTGACCCTCGCGGGACCCGCGTTGCGGCCCCTGTCGCCTTCGCGGTACGGACTGGGTTACACGGGCGCTGCCATGTTGGCTCAGGCTCGATCAATCGAGTGCAGTTGTGAGACCGAAGCAGATGAGGACAGAGATGATGGATTGGAAGGTAGGCCTCTGTTACGACGCGCTGTTGGGTGGAGGGGAGGTCTAGTTAGCTGTTGCGCGAGCTTGGCGGGTCGGGGTGGGGTTGGTGGGAGGGGTTGGCCTTTTCCTGGCTTTGTAATGGTGTGCGGTGCTGTATAAACTCTAAGATGCTACTATTTCTTGAGCGTGCATCCCCGCCTTTAATCCCATTCTGCTTTCCTGACTGCGGCCCCGATTATCTTGAGGACTTCTGTGGGGGTCTGTTGTGGTCTTTTACCCCTATCCTAGCATCCTGCGGCCCTCGCCCCAGTCCAGGATGGGGCCCCGCAAGAACCACTGGGTTTCAGCCTCTTTGACAGCACTGCAGTGTGGTAGTTAAGGTCGCTGATTCTGGACGGCCCTGGGCCGGGATCCTAGCTCAGCCATTTACTCGCTGTGTGATTTTGCAGGCAAGTCGCTCAACCTTTCTGGGCCACAGTGAACTTACTCATCCGTGATATGGGGGTGGTAATAACAATATCTGTCTTTTAGGTTGTTAGAAGGTTAACTGGGCGGTTGTGTGCAAAGCACCTGGACTGCAGTAAACATGAAATATTAGCTGTGGTAATATTTGTGAAACGAGGAGTGTAAGGATAAATGCAAATTAAAAGTAGGAGAAATAGGAGTTCCCGTCATGGCGCAGTGGTTAACGAATCCGACTAGGAACCATGAGGTTGCGGGTTCGATCCCTGGCCTTGCTTAGTGGGTTAAGGATCTGGCGTTGCCGTGAGCTGTGGTGTAGGTTACAGACGTGGCTCGTATCCTGTGTTGCTGTGGCTGCGGCGTAGGCCAGTGGCTACAGCTCCGATTAGACCCCTAGCCTGGGAACCTCCACATGCCCTGCGTGCGGCCCTAAAAAATGACAAAAGGCAAAAAAAAATAAAAATAGGAAAAATAAATCTTAATTTTCGCCAGTGCAAAAAAGGGAGACTCTCCTCTCGCTTGCTTTTCTTAGAGCATTTTACTTTATTTTTTATTTTTTGCCCATGCCCATGGCATGCAGAAGTTCCAGAGCCAGGGGTCAAACCCGAAATACAGCAGTGACCCAAGCCACAGCAGTGACAACGTGGGATCCTTAACCCCTCTGTCACAGGGAACTCCTTAGACAATTTACTTTATTTATGTGTGTGTGTGTGTGTGTGTGTGTGTGTGTGTGTGTGTGTGTCTTTTTAGGGCCGAACCCACCACATATGGAAGTTCCCAGGCTAGGAGTCGAATTCGAGCCTCCAGCCTACACCACAGCTAACTACAACGCCGGATCCTTAACCCACTGAGCAAGGCCAGGGATGGAACCTGTGTCTTCATGGATACTAGTCAGTTTGTTACCGCTGAGCCACATGGGAGCTCCAGTGCATTTACTTTAGAATAGGTGTAACTGATTTCTTTCTCTGCCCTATTGAGATATATGTAAATCTTTGTAAAAGCTAAATAAGCCTCTTGCCAGTTTTTTAACTCAGGAATGTCTTGCTCAAGGACCGGGAGCCAGCTCTGAAATGTAATCATTGAGAAAGGCAGTGCTTCTGTCTTCCAATTTCCGCAGGAGGGTGGGAGCCTAACTTCAGCAAGTGCCCAGCTCCGTGTTGCAAACCTCCTCTCATAAAGACATGAGAAATTAATTTTTCCTTTGGGTAAATGCAATTAGCAAGTCCAGGTAGCTACCCCATTTCCCAGCTGAGTTTAGGATGACCCCAGTGTGACAAATATTGCTGTCAAGTCCTGTTACTTGAGGACTTGTTATTGATTATCTTGATAAAATGTATAAGTTGTATCCGCTTGGTTGTAAAAGAGTACTTTTTTTGTCCTTGCAAGCTCTTGAGCTGATTGCCTGTGACGTGCGTCGCATTCTGAGTTAATTCTTATTCAATTAAAAAACTGTTTTCTTCCTCTTCTACCCTTGTGGAGACGTTTTTTTAGGGGGACTTTGCTTTTAATTATATGTCGCAGCAGGGGTTACTCTTTTCCGAAGTCTGTTCCCTGCGCCCCCGCAGTCCTCTGTGACTCCCTCGGTAGCCCTGGCCACTGTGCCTCAGGGGTCATCTTTCAAGTCTTTATCACTAGATTGGGAGCTCTGTGAGGATGGACTGAACCTAGCTGGGTTTGAACCCCCACTGCCAGCACAGGGCCTGGAAGCCAGCTGAGGGCTGAATGAAGTAATTAAGGCAAGAAGAAACGAATGGGGGAGGGGGGAGGGAGCGGGATGGACTGGGGGTCTGGGGTTAATAGATGCAAACTATTGCGTTTGGAGTGGATGAGCAATGAGATCCTGCTGTGTAGCACAGGGAACTGTATCCGGTTACTTATGATGGATTGTGATGGAGGATAATGTGAGGAAAAAAATGCATATGTATGACTGCATCACTTTGCTGTACAGTAGAAATTGACAGAACACTGTAAATCAACTAATGGAAAAAATAAAAATCACAAAAAAGACAAAAGAAAAGAATAAACAAATGATTCTGAACCTCCCCCCCCCCCCCGACACCTCCCCCCCTTTGCTAAGGGCTCTGGAAAGAACGAGAACAGAGATTCAGGCACATTCAGGAGTTTCTCAAAACCAAGCCAAACCAAATCAAACCAGAAACCAGTTTAAGACACTGAAATTATAGGAATAAAGTACAAAAGTCTAGTGGACAGGTTTGGACAAAGCATTCTCTGGCCTTTGAAGGGGGAGGCCCAGCCGGTGAGGTGGGGGTGTTGGGGGAGGGATGCTGGGGGCGACTGGGAGCCTTTCTGCTTTTCCTGGGACTGGGTGGTTTTTTAGTGATGGGCTTACTGACTGCCTCTTCTTTGGATAGTCCATGCTTATCAAGAAGCAGGCTCAGATGGGGGTCCCAGGAAGCCCTAGAAGTCCCCTAGCCCCTCTGCCCCACTGACCCGGAGCCCCTGCAGGAGAGGGAAATCAAGCAGTGGCTCAAAGATACAGTCGTCCTCCGGGTTTGGGACTAAGGGCTCTGGGGTCCCCAGGGGGCTTGCCTGGAACCAGAGGTTCTCATAGGACTTGGGGCTGGGGGTGAGGCCCCCCAAGAGGGGCTGAGTGGAGTCGCAGCGGAGGTAGTGCCCGGGCCCTGGGCTGGTGGGGCTGCCCAGCACCTGCACGTAAAGGACCTGGTCACTGGTGCCGGACTGGGGCTGGGGCTGGGTGGCAGGTACTCTTGGGTCCCCCTGGAGCACATAGCCCTGGACCAGAGTGGGGCGGCTGCAGGTCCCGGGGCTGTCATTGGACTCCCAGGGCCCTGGCTTGGATTCCCAGGGCCCTGGCTTCTTCTCTTCCTCCTCCAGCACTGTGATCTTGGTGATGGGCGGCATGCCGGGGTCCCGAAGGCTGGGCAGCTGGAAGGTATCCTGGACATAAAGATGTGGGGTGAGGGCCCGGGTCATTTCCGCTGTCTGTCCCAGCCACTCTCCCTTCCTGCGTTGGGGCAGTTGTGGGGTCTTCCTGCTGCTCTTTGCCAGAACTCAAAGGTTTTCCCAAAGGATGCAAAGCATCTCATGTGTTCTTGACACAGGCCACGTACCATTCAGACTTAGCCTGGTCAATCTCCCCAACGACTCTGTGTGGGATTAGTCCCATTTCACCGTGAGGTGACTGAGGCTTTGAAATGGGTAGACCTGGGACTCAAACTTGGGTCCGCTTTGCTCCAGAGGGAGGTGAAGTGATGGGAACGCCTGAGGACCCACACTCAGAGGGGTATCCCTTCACTCTGATCCTGACCCAACACCCCTGCCCCATTTCCCTCTCCCTTCAGTGTTCTCACTTCCGCCGTGGTGGTTGGCACCCAGGAGCCCAGGCTGCTGTGAGCTGGATCTGGGACACTTGGCCAGAGTGGATTCTTCCTGCTGGAGAAAGGGGCAGGTGCAGGTGGGTCAGGCAGGCCCTCCCGGCTTTCCATCCCTTTTCCCATCTACTCCCAGCAGCTGAACAGATGGCCCCTTTGTGCAGAGAGGAGAAGGTGGAGGGCCTGACACTCAGACCTGGGTCCTGAGGCCTGGCAAGGCCGGGAGGAGCTTAGACTGGCTCACTCGGGCCTGCAGTTCCTGTAGACCAGAGTAGCTGGGTGTCAGGTCTCTCAAAATGACTCACCTGGGTCTACAGCAGAGCTGGGCAGCCCCACAGAGGCAGAAGAACAAGACCAGAAGGCCGAACAGGCCCAGGAGGATGTGTAGCTCGGACTCCTCTGGGGAGAGGGGAAGGCCAGAAGAGGTCAGAGTGTGTGCAGGTAAGGCTGGGCCTTCCCCCTCAGACCGGGATCCAAGGGCGGGGCTGGGCCTCCCCCCTCAGACCGGGATCCAAGGGCGGGGCTGGGTCTCCCCCCTCAGACTGGGATCCAAAGGAAGGGCTGGGCCTCCCCCCTCAGACTGGGATCCAAGGGCGGGGCTGGGCCTCCCCCCTCAGACTGGGATCCAAAGGAAGGGCTGGGCCTCCTCCCTCACACCAGGGGATCCAGGCAAGGCCTATCTACTCTCAAAAAATGGAGATCCCTTGGCTGAGGCACCCTCCCCACAGCCTTGTCCGGCCAGCCCCCCTCTCCCCTTACCGAGGGCCAAGGTCATTAGGGTGAGGCTTGTACTGTTGGTGGTCCACGCCCGGCTGACCGCCATGAGGTGGACGTGGTACAAGCTGGCAGGCTCCAGGCCGTGGAGGACAAAGCTGTGGGAGGAGGCATTCAGGACAGTGGCTGGGAGTAGAGGAGAATGATCAGCCTGGGCCTGGATGCTGAGGCTCCCCCAGGCTGCTGAAGACCCCCTTCCCGGGCCTTCTGGGGCTGTGGGGTGATGAGGGTCGACTCACAGAAGGACTGGTCCTGAGCGTTGGTCCAGAAGATGGTGTAGTGGGTGAGGGGGCTCTTCCCCAGCTCAGGGGCCTCGGGCACCCACTCCAGCTGAGCCCAAGTCTTGCCGATGTGCCTGAGATGCAGCTCTGGGCCATGGGAGGGCGCTGCCGGCAGAGAAAGGGGCAGGGGCGACACGGAGCAGGGCAGGGTGGAGAGCCCAGTTGGACTTCTTGTGACTCCCAGACCCAAGAACCGGGACAGTGTGTTGGGGTGGGTGATCTATGTCCAGGGAGACTTGTGTTCAAGCCTCATTTCTCCAGGAACTTTTACTGAATCCCTTTGACTGCTAATAAGTGGCTGGGCTGAGATTTGAACTTGTGTCTCCTTGAGTCCAAAGCCTTGCTACCTGGTTTCTGCTAGGCCTGGTTTGTGTGGTTTACAACCACACACTCTCTGAATTTATGCTAGGCCCTTGGTCTGATTTCTGTCACACGGGGCACCTGATGGGTTTTCGCCAGACTTGCTCCCTGAATTCTGCTGAGCTCACCGCCCAATTTCTATTACCTCCCACCTGACTTCTTTCCAGCTGCAGGGGTCCAGTGTAAACTGGGGTAATCTTAGGGTTGGGAGAGACCTTCTTTTGGGCCAGAGATAGGGACGAAGGAAATGTTCCCCCGTACTCCTGATTTTGGGGGCCTCGACGGGCCTTGAGAGAGAGGAGGGGATTCTGAGAGGGGAAATTGGGCGGACAAACCCTTCTCTTGGGAGTAGGCATAGATGTGCTGGGAGGGTCCCCTGGCGTCCTGGTACAGGGGAGTCACAGTGATCTTGTAGAGCTGAAAGGGTCTGATGTTCTCTGTAGAGAGAAAGGGGGTTGGCCTGTGGTTAGGGGCTGGCCTCTGGTGGTGGTCAGGGCTAACCTCAGGCTTATGCTGCAGGGCTGGCTACTTGCAGACCGTTCGGTGGGGAAAAGGGGCAGAAAGTGGAAGAGAGAGCTAGGAAGGGGGCAGAGTCAGGGCTAGGATCCAGTTAGACTATAGGAAGAACTTCCCAATTCTGAGGATGTGAGATGAAAGCAGCGAAGGAACAGGAAAGACTGGGAATCTGCTTCTTTAAGGTGGTTCAGCTCACGCCTTGCCTACCTTCAGGCAGGTAAAATGCCCCCCCATCTCCCTGGCCCTGGCCACCTGCCCACCTGCCCACCTGCCCAGTCCCCCTGGCCCGCCTCACCCTGCAGCAGGGTCCCCGCAATGCTCCCGTTATGCTCCATCCTCCAGGTCACAGGGCTGCCGCTGGAGCTGGGGGCACTAAGGCCCCACTCAATCACGTAGCCCCGAGGCTGAGGGCTGGGGGGCTCCCAGCCCACCCAGAGGCTGTGAGGATCTCGGGCGTCGGTCCGGAGTCCGCCCAGGGGTGGGCCTGGAGACAGAGTAGGAGATGAACATGAAAAGAGTGCAGCCAGGAGCCTGGGTTCACGCCTGGCCTTTGCTACTCACGAGCTGGGTGACCTTGAGTAAGTCGACACCTGAGCCTCAGTTTCCTCATCTGAAAGGTGGGAATGGTGATCAGAGTGTCCAGCTCATAGGGTCACAGTGCAGATTCAATGGGATGATGCAGGAAGCGAGCCTGGCATAGAGTGGTGCTTGGGAATGATGAGAGCTAACCCTCTGTAGTTCTTGGTACGTATTAATTCACTGGGTCCACTGACAGCCCCGTCTTATCAATGAGAAAACTGAGGCATGGTTAAGAAACTTGTCTGTAGTCACATGGCTGGGAAATGGAATATTAGCTATGGTTATTGTTAGCCTCACTTTGTGAGAACCCACGTTCAGGGGCACCTGGAGGTGGTAGTGACTGATTCCCTATGAATGTACGGTTAACTCAGGGGCTGTGTTCTGGCTGGAAAAGCTTAGGGCTTTCTCTCATTTCCTTGGCAGAGTGGATTCTCTGTGTGTGCAGGCACCGCCACCAGCCTAACCTGGTTCTGGCTAATGCTGCTGCTGCTGCTAATAACAGTAATAATAGTAGTAGCAGTAAAAGCTAAGCCATATGGAACAGTTACTTGGCACCAGGCACATGTCTTCACTCATGTAATCGTCATGATGCTTTCAGTTAGACACTGTATCATCCCCATTTGCTGGATGAGTAAACTGAGGCCAGGGAAGTTAAGGAATTTGCCCAGATCACATTACTAGTGAGTGACAGGACTAGATTTGAACCCAGGCACTCTAGCCTCCGCATTTACATGCTTCACCACCATGCCCTACTCGCTGCCGGCCCCGTTTACCTCTGCACTCCAAGAAGACCACCGGGGTGGGCCGAGAGGTCCCGGCTGTGTTATAGGCCATAAGGACCGCCTCCCGGGCTTCTGAAGGCAATCGGAAGGTGCAGTTCAGTTCCGTGGTGTTGCAGAGGGTTGGGTCTGCCCCAGCCTGGTCCGAGGGTCTCCAGGAGACCAGGTACCCTTGGATCTGCCCACTGTCTTCCTCCAGGGGCATTGGCTGTGGTGGGTAGAGGAGGAAAAAGATAAAGGGATGTCCAGCTCATCTTGAATAGGGGAGAGCTTCGAGATGGGCTGGACGTGTCCTGGGGACTGAACCCCCCAGGCTGGGAGCCAGCCCTCCTCCCTCCGTCCCTTCTTCCCTCTGTTCCTCTGGGCCAGGTCCTGGGAGGCAGGGAAGGAAGAAGGAAGTCGGTGTATGTGGCAGGCAGCTAACTGGGTGAGTCCTGCCTTGTAGACTCTCCAGGCACTACCCAGCTTCCTGGGCACATGCACAGTGTAGGCACATCGCATACAAACGCATCCCAGCCTCCCAGACCTGTCGGAGGCCAGAGCCCCAGCTCACAGGGGTCTGTTTGGGTTAGAAAGAAATCTCAGGGGTAGAGGGATGGCCTTCAGAGGAGCTCACCTTCCAGAACAACTGCACATCCACTGTCCTGGGGTCTAAGTGCCTCTGCCGCCACCACGTGTCCAGTCTGACGTTGGGGGCTGTGGATGGAATAGGAAGAGAGGCTCAGGGGAGTTCCCGCTGTGGCCTAGCAGGTTAAGGATCCAGTGTTGTCTCTGAGGAGGCTTGAGGTTCAATCCCTGGCCCCACACAGTGGGTTCAGGATCCAGCGTGGGTCACAGCTGTTGATCTCTGGCCCAGGAACTTCCATATGCCGTGGGTGCGGCCGAAAAAGAAAAATTTTTTTTTGAAAAAAGAAGAGAGGGTCAGGGAGGGCCCTGGAGGCTGGACTGGGTCCTGATGGCTGCTCCACTCCCCTCCGCACCCACTTACCCCGTTGGGCCGTGGTCAGCTCCAGGCGGGGGCTCCAGTCACTCCAGTGGCCGGGCAGGGGCCAGCGGGTGCAGCGCATCTGCAGCGTGTAGGCTGTGGATGGGAGGAGCCCGCAGAGCTCATACTGGAGGGACCTGGAGGGCAGGGCGCCCACCTGGTGGGGGGCGTGGCTCTGAGCCTGGATCCCTGTGCCCTTGAGGGTCAACTCAACCTCCCCTCCCCTCAGCCACCCCCACCCCAGGCTCCTGAGCTTGCCCTCCACCTCACCAGGTTCCAGCTGGATTCTCCACGCTGTGGCTGGTGGCGCAGCTCACACTTCTGCTCTATGTGCAGGCTTGGCTTCCACGTCTCCCAGTGCAACCTCAGGCAGCCGGGCTGGGCTGGGGCCACCTCAGGGCTGGGCTCCAGGGCCCACAGCGTGGGAGGCTCCAGTTTCACTGCAGGGAGAGGGGTTGTCAGACGCTTTCCCTTCTCCATCCAGGGCCCTGCCTTAGCTTCCGGTTGTCTCCTTGTCTGGGGTTTTATTTTCCTCCCTGGGTCTCCATTCATGGAATTTCTGTATCTTTCTCTCTCTCAGTGTCTCTTCATCTCCTTGTCATCCTGTTTCTGCAGGTCTGTCGCCGCACGTGCCTCTCTGTTTCGTACTCTTGCCCCAGGGCCTTTGCACAGGTTGTTCCCTCTGCCTGGAGCACTTATCCCCGGACATCCAGTGGCTTGCTCCCTCATTTCTTTCAAGGATCTTCTCAGATATCACCTTCTCCATGAGGCCTTCCCTGACCACTTCCTGAAATAACAGCAACTGCACTCCCTCTCCAGCTCCCCCTGTCCCACTCCTGCTTAATTTCCTCATCACACTTACCATTACCCGACATTCTATTTTATTTATTTTGCCCACTGGAATGTAACATTTTGGGGGCAAGATTTTTTTGCTGTGTTGTTCATTGCCATGCGTCTAACACATCGTGGGTGCTGCAGGAAATTTACTGAAAGAATTAAAGAGTTTGTCTCCTTGCCTGTGTTTCTTCCATGTCCCTGTCTGTGTCACCATAACTCTGTCTTCAACTGCACTGTATATTTTGTCTCTTCTCTTCCTCTCCCTCTGGGTCTTCCAGCATCTCCTTGTCTGTCCCTGGGCCCGTTTCCCTCCCTGTGCCCCTCCGGGTCTGCCCATTGTGGGGGCCTCTCCCCTCCCCGACGCCCCGCGTCACCCACCCACGTCCATGGGCACAAGGCACAGCTTTGAGGATGTGCTGGTCCCCAGCGCGTTCTTGGCCTGCACCCAGATGCTCATATTCTGGTACAGCTGCAGGTGTTTGCGGGGGATGGAGCAGTGTTTTTGCCCATCCTCAGGCACGCAGTCGGGGATGGAGTCCTCCTGGGTCTGGCAGCTGCCCCGGCTCCTGCCAACAGGGAGTCAAGGGAGGAAAAGCCAGGCTCTTCTCTCTCTCCCATTGATGCCTCTGGTTTCCCACCCCCTCGGTCCAACCCATGCTCCGTCCCAGGACCCAAAGGAATGGGACTGGTGTAGAGACCCTTACTTACTTGAAGCTCTTCAGGGTGAAGTGGGTGGAGAGGTGGGTGTTGGGCCCTGGCTCCCACTGGCACATGAGGCTGTTGGTTGTGAGGTTTAGGAGGCAGGACAGGTTGTGGGGTGTGGTGGGAGGGTCTGTGTAGAGAGCGGGGAGAGAGAGGGCTTCAGGTCACACCATCCAGGAAGCTCCCACTGGGACCAGCCAGCCTCATTTCCTGGCTCCGAGTCATTCCCTATGGGATCACCTTGTCTCCATGCGGGGACCCCAGAGGGCCGGCCCCTGGGGGAAACTAAGTTACAGGCATGTACAGGGACAAGTGCCACGGGGCCTCCAACCCTCTCAACTCTGCCCCCTTTGACAGTAAGAGTGTGGCATCTGGGTTTTCATCCTGGTTCTGCCATTCATTAGCTGTATGATCTTGAAGTCGCTTAACTGCTCTGTGCCTCAGTTTCCTCATCTGTAAAATAGGGGTAATGCTAATATACCTACCGCCTAGGGTTACTGTGAGGGTAGAAGGACTTACTATGTATACAGGGCTCAGAGCAGTGCCTGGCCTGCGGTGAGTGCTCTGTTAAGTGTTAGCACTTTTATTGATTCTTAAATAAGAATCTTGGTCTTTGTTTTTAATTATGCCTTGGCTTGGCACAAATCCATCCTTCTCAGTTTGAGAAGAAGGCTGCGTCTGGGATAGTGGGGAAGCTGAGAGCAAGCCCAGCTCATAGAGACTGTCCTCTCTAAATACACCCTCCTGCAGCTGGGGAGTTGGGCTTGCTCGGAAGCCATGTAAAGTAGTGGTTACTGTACCAGCTTTTGAGCCACGATGCCTGATTTAAATCTTGGCCCATCGTTATTGGTTTGTGACCTTTAGCATGTCACTTCCCCTCCGTGAGCCTCAGTTTTCTCATCTGTGAAATGGGGCTCAAGAACACTCCCCACTGGTGGGCATGTGATATCATGCCTGTAAGTGCGAATTAAGCAAGAGCTCAAGTAAGAATAGCTCTTATTAGGATTGGCAGGAAGGCATGGAGGTGGAGTGGGTGGATGGCTGCAGGGACTTACAGCCTGCCTGCAGCTCTGCCTGGTCCAGGATCTGTAGGCCGTTGCCCCAGTGCAGGCAGCAGGAGAGAAGGGCCCGAGAGTGGTTGAAGTGGGGGAAGGTGATGGTGGACTGGAGAGTCCCGTTCGGAAGGTGCTGCTGCCTCCCCCCAGGCTGAAGCTCTGTTTCCAGTTTCCATCGAATCTGTGACTCTGGGCCAAGTTTGGTGCAGTTCTGGTTGATGATGCAGGAGGCTGTGATGGGATCCCCTAGGCGGACGATGGGGGCTGGGAGGCTGATGTACCCACACTCCTCCAGGCCTGGGGTAGAAAAGAATGGGCCATAAGTGACTCCTTTGCCTGCCGGAGCTGGGCTCCTAGACCCAGTCCTCTTAGATTCAGGGCCTTTACCTTCTTGCTTTACCCCCCAGGACGTGGGAACTAGAGCGGGGAGTATGTGTACGGGGACTGGGAGAGGCTCTCAAGGGTGAGACTGAGATGTGTGGGTAGATGTTTATCAGCCGGCTCCACAGAGACAAACAGACCTGGTTTGCAGCGTGGGCTGCTTTCCCTGGTGTAAATATTCCCACCATGGCTAATTTCAGGCTACCAGTGTGACATCACTGAACGTGAACTTGGGAAGAGATGACGTATACAATCAGCGCTTACAAGCGGACACCAGCACACCACCAGCTAGAGACTGGTCCCTTCCCCAAGGATGGTGAAACAATGGGTAGAATGATAAGAACCCTGCGGCCACAGCAATCTTTTCACAATTCAAATCTGATTTCTACCCCACCCTTTTTTTTTTTTTTCTGGCCACAGTGTGCAAGCTGCTTGATACGGGATCTCAGTTCTCAGACCAGGGATTGAAGCCAGGTCGTAGGAGTGAAAGCACCGAGACCTAACCACTAGACCACCAGGGAACTCCTTCTACCCCGTCTTGATCACAGCATTTCAGTGGCACGTTGTTGCTCTGAAAGGCGGTATGGTCTGAGGGATAAGAGCATGGTTGTTGGGATTAGACTGCCTAGGTTTTAGAGCCTGGTTCTGTTGCTTGTTAATTATGTGAACTTGGTATGTTACTGTGACTTTCTGTGCCCCAGTTTTCTCATCTGTAAAATGGGGATAAAAAAGTCCCTACCTTAGCATTGCAGGAAGGATTAGATCAGAGAACACGTGTAAGGTACTTGAAACAGTGTCTGGCGTGTAAGTGTTTGCTAGGATAAAGACCCAGATCCTTCTCAGAGCCCTTGTGGCCTGGCCCCTGCTTAACTCTCCTGGTTCCAGTTCAGACCTTACTCCCTCAGCTCCAGTCACTCTGGCCTTCTTGCTATTTCTTGAAATAGAGAAGCCATGCTCTCTCCTGTCTCTGGATCTTTGTACCTGCTGTTCCTTTTGGAGGTGCTCCTTTTCCTCTCTCCCACCCCTCTTTCACCTGGTTAACATTTAGGTATCTTGCTGGGAACCAGACCAGGTTCTGACCAAACAGACCAGGCCAAACCCCCTGAACTTTTCTGCTATTTTTATTTTTTGCCTTTTAGGGCCACACCTGCAGCGTATGGAAGTTCCCAGGCTAGAGGCTGAATCGAAGCTGTAGCTGCCGGCCTATGCCACAGCCAGAGCAACGCGGGATCTGAGCTGTGTCTGTGACCTACACCACAGCTCACGGCAATGCCCGATCCTTAACCCAGTGAGCAAGGTCAGGGATCGAACCTGCATCCTTATGGATAACTAGTTGGGTCTGTAACCCTCTAAGCCACAATGGGAACTCCCCCCTGAACTTTTCTAAAGCTCTTATTCTCCTTTGTGGTTATCCAGTTATGTGATTATTTGCTTGTCTGTTCCCACCACAGCTAGGCCATAGATTCTGAAGGCCAGAGACCTTGGCTGTTTCACTCGTTACTGCACTGCCAGCGCCTAGAATAGAGCAGGCCCTGGGTGACTATGCATGCAATAAACGAGTAAGCTCTGCAGTTTGCCCACAAAGCCGTCTCTCCTTTCCCAGCTGTTCTTCAGCCCATTTTGCTGCTGGGGATGCTGAGGCCCTAAGAGGAGGAGCAATTTCTTCAGGGTCACAGAGCAAGTTCATGGGGCTCCTACCACTTCACAGACTCAGTTTTCAGATTGGAAGGGACCTTGCCAGCTGTTTACTCCAAAATTCCACCCTAGACTGAGTCTTCTACAGCAGGGCCCGGGTGGCCTGTTTTTGAAAGCTAAGAATATTTCTATTTCTAAAGGGCTAGAAACCAAACCAAACAACATGCAACAGAGACAGTATGTAGCCTGCTGAGCTGCACGTTACATCAAAATTTACCAGCCCCTGCTGTGCAGCAGCTCTGTCAGTCCTGGCCTCAGCTTGCATGCCACCAGAGATGGGAGGCTCTCCACCTCTCAAGATAGAGTTTCCAGGAGCTCCCGTTGTGGTGCAACAGAAATGAATCCGACTAGGAACCATGAGGTTGCGGGTTCGATCCCTGGCCTTGCTCAGTGGGTTAAGGATCTGGTGTTGCTGTGAGCTGTGGTGTAGATTACAGACACAGCTCAGATCTGGCGTTGCTATGGCTGTGGCCGGCGGCAACAGCTCTGATTAGACCCCTAGCCTGGGAACCTCCATATGCCACAGTGCGGCCCTAAAACGACACAAGACAAAAAAAAAAAAAAAA
>PVHT020000046.1:2956225-2992506 GCA_004024745.2 Catagonus wagneri | reverse complement strand
TTTTGTCTTTTTGCCTTTTATGTAGAGCCGCACCCGCGGCATATGGAGGTTCCCAGGCTAGGGGTCTAACAGGAGCTGTAGCCGCCGGCCTTCGCCACAGCCACAGCCACAGCAACAGCAACAGCAACGCGGGATCTGAGCCGCGTCTGCAACCTTCACCACAGCTCACGGCAACGCCGGATCCTTAACCCACTGAGCAAAGCCAGGGATCGAACCCACAGCCTCATGGTTCTTAGTCGGATTCGTTAACCACTGAGCCACGAAGGGAACTCCTGGGATTCTTTATTTCAGGATTAAACCTGCCTCCCTGTGGCTTCCACCCTGATCTCCTCACCGCCCATAAAGGTAGCACGTCTTAGGAGTTCCTTCTGATAGTCCCGCTGAGATTTGCAGACAAGACCAGGGTCTTCCGTATCTTCTCCAGCCTGGCCAGCCCAGGTCCTCTCACCCTTCCTCATGGGTGGTGGTGTGCCTAAGGCAGTCTGCAGGTAGGAGGCTGGCTACCCCACACCCGTGGCCCAGTGGATGCTTGCCAGGCTCTCTGGGAACTGCAGTACCGGGAAATGACTCCCTCTTCGCCCCCGGTATCGCTCCTGTGATTTCCCTCTCCCCACAGCACCCTCACCCCTGGCTGCACTCACTTCTGGGGAGCAGCAGGATGGTCAGAACAGCTCCCGCCAGGCTCCAGGCTCCCAGCCCCGCCACCATTGTACCGGCTTGATGCTCACCTGGAGGCAGAGGGGGGTGGTTAAGGTCATGGGCTTTGGGGTCAGGGTGAGCTTAGCCTGGCTCTGCCACAGTGTGTCTTCAGCCAGGCGACTTGACCTCTCTGAGCCTAGTTTCTTCGCATAATGGAGGTAACAGCAGCTTGTTCTGCATAGGGTTTTGGGAGGAGGACATAAAATAATGCGATTCAAGGGCTTTGCACAGTGCCTGGCACGTAGGAAATGACTCTGTAAGTGACAGGCACTGCTATTATTATATTTGCCTTCCAGGAAAGAGCAGGGAAAGGAGCCACAGGGAACAGCATTCTTCCCCTTTCCCTTCTGCCTTAGCTGGGTTCCCACCACAAAGCAGGGCCTTAGCTGGGTTCCCAGCCCAAAGCAGGGCCTGAGATGAGAAGGGAGAATGAAAGGATAGGGAGGGAAAACCAATACAAACGTGCCGCATCAAGCTGGTCACCTCTGTGGACAACTGGATAGGGGCTTGATCCTGCTGGAACCTTCCAGGGAGCCATATAGAACATACCTCAGAACTGTCCACCCAAGGGACAGTCCATCCCTTGGCTGGCAAAGAGGATGGGAATATTTGTGTGCCAATTCCTGCCCCCCCCACCTTGGTCAGGGGCTGCCCCTTGGGGGTATCAACACCCTGGCACATCCATGTCGCACACACGCGAGTATCAGGCAGGTTCCCTTGGGAGAGCCATGCTCAAAGCGTCAGAGATGCTTCCTGCCCCAGGGGGCAGCTGGGGACAGGTTACACCTTGGGAAGCTGGCTGCCTCAGCGATGGCTGAAGGGCAAGGTGAGCTGGGAGGATACCCCCGTTCTGGACATAGACTTCTGGAGGCCTTCTGGGACCAGGCATCCTGTGGTCCTGGCGGCAGTGCCCGGATGGAGGGAGCATTTGTGTCCTCTAATTAGTTCATTGGTCACGGGAGGTATGCGAAGGTTTCTACTGCTGGTGTGGGCTTCCATCCTAACCCTCCACTCTGCTCGCACTGGGGTCTTGAGACCAGACACCTGATCCTCCAGTACTAACTGATGCTCTTGGTGACAGGTCAGTGGGAATCGCTCACCAGCCTGCATGTACATACATGGACACGTGTAGGTGGTGTCCCGGCAGTTCCCCTGTGCTCAGAAGGGCTTAAACTTCTCTCCCTCTTCCCTCCCTCCAAGATTTAGGTGCGAATAACTGCCCAGATACTCAAGACTGTTCCTGCCTAGAGGGGTCTTACTGAAGCCCCCTGGTCTGTCCTTATATGTTGTGGTATCCGAGCACCAGGTGACTTACTAGCCTGTAAGTCACCTTTTTGCAAATCGGGAAAAAAAGTGCCCCTTCCTCTGGACACATGCAGTCCCACACTAGGTTCTGGCAACTGGAGAACAGGCTGGATTTCACCCTCCAGTTGCTCCTCAGCCGGGCAGCTTTGTGCAGTGAGAAACCTGCACAACTGTTCAGAGCACCCCAGCCTACCCATCAGCAGTTGGCAACCTTCTTCCTACAGCATGCCAGTTTGATTACCCACCAGGCACACTTGTTGGGGAAGATGTAGCCTTTTTGGTCCGGAGGTTGAGACACTGGCGCCCATCTCCCATGTATTTTTGATCATATCCCTGCCCTGGTGCCTAGCAAGGTACCATCTCCTCCCTCTCTCTATTGGCTCCTGTCCAGAATAGGCAGCCCAACCCCAGACCCCGAGGGGCCCAGGCATCCTCCCCCAGGGTTGCCAGGGTTTGGCATCCGTCCCTGGCCCCCACAGCATCCCTGGGTGCTCCCCACTCCAGCTGAGTGGGACCTGGGATCCGGTAGAGCTTGGGCTCAGTCTCCAGGAGCCCAGCTCTGAGACGGACCACCTGGTCTGAACCCCAGCCCCACCACTTACCAGCTTGGTGATCTTGAACAAGTTACTTCACCTTTCTGAGTCTCAGTTTCCCCATCTGTGAAAGAGGGATAGCAATAGCACCCACTTCTCGGCCTTGTATGAGGGTGAAATGAGATGGTCCGTGATAAAAGCACCTAGCACGGAGCCTGCATAGAGGAAGCACTCAATAACCGTGTTATTTTCACGCGCCGTAAAGCAGGACCCCACCTTGTGGAATCAGCATGGTTTAATACCTCTCTCCCCCGCTTACAGGCTGCGTGCTCACAGCCTCCCAGGACTGCCACCTTGCTTTCGTCTGTGTCACACTGCCCACTTCAAAGCCCTGTTTCTGGGTCCCCTGCTCCTTGGCACCCTAGACTCCCAGCCATCTCTGCTCACTCTCGGGACTCTTTCTGCAACCCAGCCCACCCCGCTGTCCCCAGGGGTCACTGCCTCTTCCCTTCTGCTTTCCTCTCCTTTCCCTTCTCTTGCCTTCACCCTGCCCCCCTCCCCCTCTGCAGGGCACACCCCTCTCCCCTGTTCTTTCTAACCCCCTTCTGTGGACATTCTTTCTCTGCGAAGAGGGCTGGTGGCAGGAGGGGGCCAGGAAGGAACAAAGGGAGGACTTCCAGATGTGGTTCAGAGGGAGAGAGACAGGCAGGAAAAGTAAGTGGGCCCCGCAGAGTGAAAGGACGAAGAGGGACTTGCGGAGATGTAGACGGAGGCAGGAGAGAGGAAAGGGCCCAAGACACAAGATACACAGAGATCGGGGCACTCGGGGGCTGAGAAACAAGAGATACTCCACGGAGTTTAAGTTCTAAGAGACAAAGGGAACTGCGAGAAACACAAAGAGAGGCCCAGAGGGACTCTGAGACAGAGTGGTGAGAGACCCTCGGAGCCAAGGCAAGCCAGGGAGGGGCTGAGGGGGAAGGAGGGACGGAGAGTGAAATCGACAGGGGTGGAGAGGGATGGGTTAAGACGCAGGTTCTGAGACCAGAGATTCAAGAGGGATGGTTGTTATGCTCTGCCCTGAGTCCAGTCCTTCCTTGAGCCCAGCTCAGGGTCCCCAAAGAGATGTTTGTCAGTTTGTGACTTCCCCAATCCCCCTGCCACACACACACACACACACACACACACACACACACACACACACACACAGAGTAGAGGCACCCTGGGAAAAGAGACTCAGTGTCTGGGGCTCCTGGGTCCAAGGGACAAACCCCAAAGCAGGAGCTGTGGTCCCACGCCTAGGCCCCCTGCATCCTTGCACTTGGTAAAGCTGGGGCAGCGGACCTGGGACTCCAGGACCCCATCAAACCCAAGATCTAGCCCTCCCTGGGGTTCCTGTACTCACGCTGGATCTGCGGCTGGCCGGCCGGCCGGGCGCCTGCCTGGCCTCCCTGCTCTCTGCCCTCCTCTTCAAAGGCAAGTTCCTGAAATCAGCCGCAGCCCGACTTCTCTCGCCAGCCCCGTCGTTAATGGCTCGGCCTCTGACAGGCTCAGGGGCTGTGGATTGCAACACCTGCTCAGCCTGCTTCCCTCCCTTGCACTGTTGACGCTGGCACCGGGCAGCCCCTTCCTCCCAGGAAGGAGCCTGGGAGGGAAGCTGGTGGGGCGCGGGCAGCCTTCCTGCCTCGGGGGTCTCAAAGGGGCTGAGGGATGTGGCAGCGTTGTCCCCCTCCTCTGCCTCCGGATTTCCTGACCTCACAGCAGGGCCCAGGCTCCAACCCGGCTGGGGGCCACGCCCGTGACCCCCATTCCAGGGGAGCATCGCTTAGAGACAGACCTGGCTCAGAAGTCTCGCTCAGTCCTAAGACCTTTTTTTTTCTTTTTTGGCCCTTTAGGGCCACACCGGAGGCATATGGAAGTTCCCAGGCTAGGAGTGGAATCGGAGCTACAGCTCCCAGCCTACGCCACAGCCACAGCAACGCCAGATCCGAGCCGTGTCTGCGACCTACACCGCAACTCACTGCAACGCCAGATCCTTAACCCACTGAGTGAGGCCAGGGATCGAACCTGCATCCTCATGGGTGCTAGTTGGGTTCATTACCACTGAGCCACCATGGGAACGCCCTAAGCCTCTTTTTGGCACTGGCCTTGGGGCCCTGATTCCCGCAGTATTCAGGGGTGTGGCCTCCAGGCTACAGGGAATTCTGTAGCGCAGACCTTCCTCAGTCTCCCCCCTTCCCTGTGCGATCCCTGCCTTTGCCCAAAGGCCACACAGGCAGAGAAATGCAGACTCGGGACAAGACGAGGTTGGGGGGGGGTCCCCTGTTGAGTCGCCGGTCTTCCTAGGCTCACTGGAAATGAGTAATGTTTACTCCTGGTGATTCTGACAAACTAAATATGTTCTCATTGAGTGAAATGGACTCGCTTTTATGTCTTCCACGGTCTGTATCCACGATTCCTCTGCCATTGTTTACAAATAATCTGTGCCGTTTTTCCTGAAGAGGCTTCAGACTGTTCGCAGTTTATTGGATTTATGGCCCAATAAAGGTTAGGTACCAAGAGACTAGCGGAGTGTCCGTAACATATGATCCCTTTTAGAAAAAGCGGGCTTCCGAGTTTGTTGTGATGGGGCAGACCTGGGCTCCAGTTCTGGTACCAGTTCGAAATAGCCAGATGGGTGCAGCAGCATCCCTGAGGTGTCCCACAGGCCTTGCTCAGCAAATCGCGTTGACTCCTCTTTCCAAATAGACCCCGAATCCTGGGTAGACAGGTAGTCACTGTAAAGTTCAACTTGGCCATTTGTTTGAGTATTTTCCTGATGAAAAATTGGAAAATATAAATATCACTCAACCCAATCTACCAGCCAGCTGTAAGCCATCCTTTCTCTTACCTGGGTCATTGGAATGGCCCCCTCCCTGGTCTCCCACTTTCATTATCTTCATCCTGTCTATCATTCTTCCAATGGCCAGTGTGATACTGATCAAACAGAAGCCAGTTCATGTCATCATCTGCCCTAAACTCCCAGTGGCTCTCATCTCACCCAGAGTCAAAGTCAAAGCCCTTTCAGTGACCTACAAAGCCCCACTCAAGCCCCATTCCCTTCCTGGCCTCTCTCCCCCTTGCTGCTCTGCTCCAGCCGCCTGTTTTCCTCATTATTTCTTGGATTCGTAAGGCCCCCTCCTGCCTCAGGGCCTTTGCACTTGCTGTTTCCTCTGCTTGGACTCTTTTCCCCCAAATAACTATGTTGTCCACTCCCTCCCCTTCTTTAAATTTTTGCCCAGATGTCGCTTTCTCATTGAGGCCTTCTCTGGCCACCCTTTAAAAAAATTGCAACCTCCCCTCCAGCTCTCTTTTCCCCATTACCCTTTTCGTTATGAGACACTCGCTGTCCCTGGCTCCACCTCCCACTTAGAATGGAAGCTCCATGAGGGAAAAGGTTTTAGTCTGTTTTGTTTAAAACTTCATCTCCAGTGTCTTCAACACTCTGTCCCATAGTGAGCCCTCAAGACTTTTTTGCTTTTTAAGGCCACACCTGTGGCAAATTGAGGTTCCCAGGCTAGGGGTCGAATCGGAGCTACAGCTGCCGGCCTACACCACAGCCACAGCAATGCCAGATCTGAGCCGCGTCTGTGACTTACACCACAGCTCACAGCAACGCCAGATCCTTAACCCACAGAGCAAGGCCAGGGATCGAATCCGCAACCTCATGGTTCCTAGTTGGATTTATTTCCCCTGTGCTACGACGGGAACGCCTCAAGACATATTTCTTGGGTGAAAGATGGAGTGGACACATTCCTCCCACTTCACCAAACTTGTCCCCAAACTCCGTGTACCTCGTCTTGGTAAATTATACCACCGTCCCCACTCCCCCAAGTCACGCAACCCAGGGACCCAGGAATCATGCTTCACACCCCCTCCTCCACACCCCCACATCCAGCCAGTTCCTGGTGCAGGAGAAGGGACCTTTTGTTCATCATCCAGAGAACATGTTCCTTGAGCAGGTGCAGGGGCATGATGGTGAGCAAAGCAGCCTCAGTTCCTGCCTCGATGGAGCGCTAGGTCTTGTCAAGAACTCCGAAATCCACCTCCTCTCCCTGCCTTTGTCAGGTGTCCTCCTCCCTCCTGAGCTGATCCCGGTCACCCCTGGATGGCCGAGTCCTGCCTCCGCCCTTGCTCAGACGTCTCGCGCCCTGAGTATCAATCTGGGCTGGGTCAGGTGCCCTCCCTCCTTGGCCATCCTGTGATGCTGTGGTGGCTGCTGGCCGTCTGCCTCCTCTATCAGACCATGAACTCCTTGAGGGCAGAGACTGCGTTTTCATCGCTGCCTCCGGCCTCAACACGGGACACGCAGAGTATCTACTGGATGCTGGAATCTTGGAGAAGCTCTTTAGTCTCTCCAAGCCTCAGTTTCCTTATCTGCCGCAGGGATAATAACTCCTCCCGGGGGCTTCGTAAGGAGTAAATGAGCTGTGGAGGTATAGAGCCTAGCATGGTAACAAGCACTTAGTAGGCAGTCAAGAAAACTCTTCTTTTTTTCCCCTCTGCAGAGTTCAGTATGTCAGAGAAAGATTTTACTGATCTCATGTGCTCTCCCTTCTCCACTGAGGACCTACACCAGTCAATGGAGCTGCAGCAGCCGAGATGAAAATTAGACTTAAGGAAGGACTTTCTGGAGTTCCCCTTGTGGCTCGGTGGTAACGAACCCGACTAGTATCCATGAGGACTCGGCAGGTTCTATCCCTGGCCTCACTCAGCGGGTTAAGGATCCGTCATTGCTGTGAGCTGTGGTGTAGGTCACAGATGCAGCTCGGATCTGGCTTTGCCGTAGCTGTGGTGTAGGCCAGCAGCTGCAGCTCTGATTTGACCCTTATGCTGCACCTGTAGCCCTAAGAAAAGAAAGGAAGAACCTAAGGTAAGAGGCCTTTGGATACAGAGTGGTTGGGAGCAGAGGCTGAGGAGATAGACTGCTTAGGTTTCTCCCCTTAATGCGGTGTGACTCTGGGCAAGTTATTTGACCTGAGCTTTGGTTTCATCATTTTAATTTTATTTATTTTGTTTTATTATTTTATTTTTGGCTGCACCCATGGGATGCAGAAGTTTCCAGGCCAGGGATCAGATCTTCCCCACAGCAGTGACAATGCCGGATCTTTAATCCACTGAGCCACTGGGGAACTCATCATCTTTAAAATGGGGATAATGGGAGTTCCCGTCGTGGCGCAGTGGAAACAAATCCAACTAGGAACCGTGAGATTGTGGGTTCGATCCCTGGCCTTGCTGAGTGGTTTAATGATCCAGCATTGCTGTGAGCTGTGGTGTAGGTCACAGATGCAGCTCAGATCCCACATTGCTGTGGCTGTGGCGTAGGCTGGCGGCTACAGCTCTGATTAGACCCCTAGCCTGGGAACCTCCATATGCTGCGGGTGTGGCCCTAAAAAGCAAAAAAAAAAAAAAAAAAAAAAAATGGGGACAATGTTAGTATTTGCTTCAGGAGAGCCTTGAGAGAAATCAGTGAACTAGTGTGTGTGTGTGTGTGTGTGTGTCTGTGTGTGTGTGTGTGAGGCTCATGGAACAGAGCCAGGCTCACAGTAAATGCTCAATAAATGTTTACTCTGATGAGCTGGAAAGCAGGGGACAGATGTGGAGTCAGCTCCCTCACTCCCACTTAGCATCTGCTTTGTGGATACTTCCTCCTCCAGCTTTCCTGCCCCGCCCCATGTCCCTCAGACGGGGTGGCCTCTGTGGGTTGGAAACCCCGGTCTGGGAGCCCAGCAGGGGAACCCCATTCTCGGCAGCCCTACTGAGGCTTGGGTGGTTTTTGTTTCTGTTGTTGCCTGTGATGGGTGGGGCTGCTGGGTGGGTCCGGGAGCTGCCTGTTGCTGAGGGCCCCGGCCAGCCAGGTGGGCCAGCCGGGGCGAGTGTCCGGAAGCGGAGGCGTGCTCGTCCACCGGGGGCTGGTTTGGCTGGAATACAGCAGTCGGCTGTGATTGTGCAAACGGGTCATTGTGCAAACACGCCCCTGTGTGTGACCTCGATTGTGCAAACAGGTGTTTACTGGAGGCCGCCCGGCTTGGGCTGCCCACTTACAAAAAAGTGCCTGAGCTGGTGACTCAGAAGGAACCAGAATCTGGACACTCATTCTTCCTTGCACATGCACCGAACTTTCTGCCTCTCAGCCGTTGTTCGGGCCGTCGTCTCTGCCCGGAGTGCCCTCCTCTGCTTCCATCTCTCCTTGTTGAAATTTTGCCCATTCTTCCAGGCTCAGAGAAAATGCCATTAAGTCTTCGTAAACTTTTCCCTCATTTGCATACTCAGAGCATTTGATGCACCTTGAAAGTCACAGGTCCTGTTTTACCTTATGGCCCTTTCTAGACTGTGAGCTCCCTGAGGACAAGGACCTTTCCTTATTCTCCTCTGAAAGTTTGGGAAACTGAGGCCCAGAGAGGGAAAGTGACCTGCCCCATGTCACACAGCCAACCCTCGGCAGAACTGGGCTCTAAATCAGGTCTCTGCACTTTCTGCCACACTCATCACTTCTCTTTTAGCCCTTGTCCCACCTCTGACCCTGAGTCTTTGCTCCAGCCCCTGGGCGGTGGTGGAACTCCAGCTGGAACTTGAGGGATGTGTAGGATTGTACAGAGGGAGAAAGGGTATTCTGGACAGAGGAAGAGCAAGAGTGAAGGCATGGAGGCTGCAGTAGAAGAGTGTGTTTGGTGTCCATTAAAGAAAAAGGATGAGGTAGCACTGGGGCCTGGGAATTGTGGGAGATGGTGGGGGCAGGGCTGCATCCTAGACCCCGAGATGACATTGACTCTGCATGACCTTGGATAGTACCTCACAGTCCTGCCTCTCAGACCCCCACCTCCCCCTTGATAACTCCGCAGGTACCCCAGCTAAACATGCCCCCACCTGAGCTCCTCCACTTTTTCTCCTGAAAACTTGCTTTTCTGTCCTGGTGAATGGCATCTGGAAACCTGGACTTGCCCAGGACTCCTCCCTGCCTCTTATGCCCCACATCTGGCCTGTCACCCTTTCCTGTGGGTTCTGCTCCTTATCTCCCACCTCACTGCCATGGCCACCATCATTGCTCTTTGGGAGGACGGCAGCCACCTCCTGCTGGTCTCCCTGCCTTCATTCCTGGAATACTGCCCTTCTTATACTCAGCTGGAGGGCTCCTTCTGAAACACAAGTCCCAGCATGTCTCTGATCAACCGAAAACCCTCCATTGGTTCCTCGCTGCTCATGGGATAAAGTGCCAAGTCATCCTCATGGCCTTTGAGGTCTTTCATCACCAGCTCCTGATCTTCCCCAACCCCAGACCCTCATCTTTCCATGCTCCCTTTCCCAGCCTCCTCTCCCCCTTCACGGGCCCCAAACCCCAGCCATTCTATGTACCATCACTGTCTGGTCATGTGCTGCTTTTTCGTGGCTCCAGGACTTTTCTACACTGTTCCGTCTGTGTGGAATGCCCATGCTTCTTATGTTTGTGTCTGAAGAAATCCCTTTCATCCTTTAAAAACCCAGCTGAAATGGCACCTCCTCTGTGAAGCCTCCCTGGATTTCCCAGGCGGGGTTAAATGCTGCTCATCTGGGCTCCCAGGCGGCCAGGACTGGATGGGTGACCCTGGTATCCAGCCTGGGCCTGGCATGGAGGGGGGTGTCTGTGAAAGGGCGCTGTGCTGAGCAATTTGGATGTTGGACCTGGGTCTTCAGGCCTGAGGGATCCCCATTGCCATTGGTTTACCTGCCAAGAGATCTGGAAAAGTCTTTTCCACCCATTGGCAGCATGCACCACACTCTCCTGGTTCCCTGGTGCTCAGATTGGCAGGATTTTCTGCCTTTGATTGGTGCCCCAAATGAGAGAGAAATCCATTAGGATGTAACTGATGCTGAATGCTAGAGGCCAAAGGCAGGGTTCCAACCTGTGAGGAGGCTGGGATGGCTGCCCACGTGCTCTCTGGGCGCCCGCTTCTAGGGAAGGAAGCAGAATTCTAGCTTTGGGTGGGCAAAAGGGAAGACCCCCCCCCTTCCCTCCCCATCTCCTGCTTGTGGTCTGCTGGCCAGGAGGGCCTTATCTCTGCTCTCCGGGCCTTGGCCTGCCATGGTGTGATGGGGGGTACAGTCCTGGGGGTGGCGGCGGCGGGGATCAGAGGCTGAAGAGAGATAAAGCTGAGATGCTTATCTTGACTTGGAGGAAACCTATCTGCTCTGCAACCCCGCGGCTGGCAGAGAGTCCCCCGGCCGGGCTGGCTTCTGTCCTGGTCACGGGCTTGCTTCAGTGAGGTTGCTGGATCCTGGCAGCCGGTTCTCATCCCCGCACTGGGATGGGCAGGTGGAAGGGAGACGACAATGGCATTTTTTCCCAAAAATCTTGCCAGGAGGAACAGCCGGGAGAAGTCAGATAACCTGGTTAAGGCAAGAGAGGGGTGAAGGCAGGTCCATAACTTCTGTGATGAAAACCTGGGGTCTGCATTCTTTGGCTTCCTGGGGTGTCTGGCCTGGATCCTGAGAGGGAAGAGGGGGTCCCCAGATATAGCCAGTCTGTTCCCTTACTCCTATGTCCTCTGTCCCTCCAATCTAGATCCAGGGGTCACAGATGGGGGCTTTTGTCCACAGGTGAGCTTTTGGGGTGGGGGCCCCCCAGGGAGCTGAGGGTGGCCTTTGCAAACTCCTGTGGTTACAGCTGTCCTAATGAGTGGTCTAGACGTTGGCACAAGTCCTGGCCTACTAGCTCTGTCGCCTCTCTGACCTCCCAGACCGCTCTGCTATGTTTCCTGGAATGTCTAGTTTATTTTTAAATTTTTTATGTATTTATTTGTGTGTGTGGCACATATGGCGCGTGGAAGTTCCCAGGCCAGGGACTGAATCCGCACCATAGCAGCAACCTGAGCTGCTGTAGTGACAGCGCCGGACCCTTAACCTACTGTGTCGCCAGGGAACTCCCCGGAATATCCAGTTTATTCCATTCAGTCCCCCACCCCCACGCATGTCCCACCATCTCACTTTCTTTCCATGCATCCTCTCATTTGCCCGTCCATCCACCCACCCATCTATCCATCTGCTTACTCATCTCTCTCACCCCCATCCATCCATCCACCGTCCATCCATCACACCCACCCAATCGTTCATCCCTCTGCCACCCACGCGCTAACTCCTCGGCCCACCTGCTCATCAATCCAGCAGATATTTTTGAGCACTTCCTACCAGCCAGGTCTTGCACTTGGGCCTGAGGGTAGTGAGTGACTAAAAAGCCAGGCTTCCATGGTCTTTGCCAAGCAAAGTTTCCACACCCTCAGGTTCTTCACAGAACCTCTGCCTGCCTCCCATCCCTGAGGACACCACTCTATTCACCCCGAGGCCCTTCGGAAAGGAGGCAGCTCCTTCTCCAAGCTCCAGGTACCACGGGGGCTGGGAATATGGTTGGATTTCCTCTCTATCCCAGGGTTGTGTCCAGATGTGGCTCCTAGATCCTCATTTGAAGCCCTTGCCCACGAAGGGGTGTCGCCCTCTACCTTTCTCCGTCAGTCTCTTCTACTGGCCTCCAGTCACTCTGCGGCGTTCTTGGTTTAGGTACCTGCCTCACAGTCTTCCTCTCCACTGCCATTCTGCTGCCCCTTGGGGGCGCCTTATTGGTCATGTGGATGATGCACCGAAAGCCCGGTCCTTCAGTTCCTTGACCACTTTAGCCACCGATGCTGTGGTCACACCATAGACCTCAGCATCACCTGGAACTGCTCAGCCTCTAAAACCTCAGCATCCAACACCTGTCTCTTTGACCACAGCCCTTCTCCCCCATCCAGCTCCTACCCCTCCCCCACAGCTCTGGTGCCCTGAGCTCTGAGAAGCCTCTAGGCCCCTGTTCCTTGATTTCCTCATCTGTCAGTCGCCTGCTTTCCTTAATTTCTTTCTTTCTTTTTTCCATTCTTTTTTTTTTTTTTTGTCTTTTTGCCTTATCTAAGGCTGCACCCGCGGCATATGGAGGTTCCCAGGCTAGGGGTCTAACAGGAGCTGTAGCTGCCGGCCTTTACCACAGCCACAGCAACGCGGGATCCGAGCCGCGTCTGCAACCTAGACCACAGCTCACGGCAACACCGGATCCTTAACCCTCTGAGCAAGGCCAGAGATTGAACCCGCAACCTCATGATTCTTAGTCGCATTTGTTAACCACTGAGCCATGACGGGAACTCCTCTTTTTTCCTTTCTTCCTTTCTTTCTCTCTATCTCTCTTTCCTCCCTCCCTCCCTCCCTCCCTTCCTTCCTTCCTTCCTTCCTTCCTTCCTTCCTTCCTTCCTCTTCTTTTGCTCTTTAGGGCCACACCGGAGGCATATGGAAGTTCCCAGGCTAGGAGTGGAATCAGAGCTACAGCCACTGGCCTACACCACAGCCACAGCAACATGGCATCTGAGCCATGTCTGCGACCTACCCCACAGCTCACTGCCATGTCGGATCCCCGACCCATTGAACAAGGCCAGGTATTGAACCCACATCCTCATGGATACTAGTCAGACTGATCTCTGCTGTGCCACAACAGGAACTCCCTCAATTGCCTTTTTTTTTCTTTTTTAGTGGTATTTTTTTATGTCACCCTTTCCTTTTTTTTTTCCTTATTGTGTTTTTAGGGCCACACCTGTGGCATATGGACATTCTCAGGCTAGGGGTCTCATCGGAGCTGTAGCTGCTGGCCTATGCCATAGTCACAGCATCATAGGATCCGAGCCACGTCTGTGACCTACACCACAGCTCACGGCAACGCTGGATCCTTAACCCACTGAGTGAGGCCAGGGATTGAATCCATGGATAATAGTCGAGTTCATTAACCACTGAGACATGACAGTAATGCCACCCTTTCCTTTTAAATGTTAACCCTCAAGTTTTTTCAAATTGTTTGTTTATTTTTGGCTGCACCTGTGACATATGGAAATTCCCAGTCCAGGAATCAAACCTATGCCTTAGTAGTGACCCAAGCCACTGCAGAGACAATGCCCACTGCACCACAATAGGAACTCCTATTGATTTCCTTTCTTCCTTTCCTTCTCCCTCTGGAGCCCAGCGATAACTCAGTGATGACTCTGACCTGTACCCTCAGTACCTTTGCAGTCCTGTCCTCTCACTCCCAGCCTCACGGACTGTGCTGCCACTGGCTGTCTTCCCGTCCCCACCCCACCGTGTCCCAGCATGGAGCCTGTGAAGACCCTCTTGGAAGGTCACACAGGGGCCTGGTCCAGTTTCTCCTGGGCCCTCAAACCATCCCTCAAGCTCTCTTGTCCTCTGTCCCCAAACTTGCCCTTCAGTGCTTTTAGGGTTCTCGAGGCCCCTTTTCAAGTGTTCCCCCCATCAATTCTGAGTCAGCCCCTAAGGCTCATCCTGGTGTTCTCACCCCCAAACATGCCTATCCTGGCCTTTTCCAGGAGGAGGAATCTCTCTCTCTCTCTCTTTTTTTAAGGGCCACGCTTGCGGCATATGGACGTTCCCAGGCTAGGGGTCTAATCGGAGCTGTAGCCACCAGCCTACTCCACAGCCACAGCAACGTCAGATCTGAGCCGCATCTGAGACCTACACCACAGCTCACGGCAATGCTAGATCCTTAACCCCCTGAGCGAGGCCAGGGATCGAACCTGCAACCTCATGATGAGGAGGACTCTCTCCCATGATCTAAAGCCAACTTCTCCTTCCACCTTTCCTCCAAGTCCCTCCCACTTCCGGAGTGATCTTCACCGCCATTTCTCCCCCTGCTTTCGTACTAAGAATAACTTCCATAACTTCCTCTATTGAGAGCTTCCTGGGTACTGTGCTCTGCTTTGAACACTTTGTATTCATTAATTGATTAATTTTTATGGCTGTTCTATGGGGTCTGTTATCACCATCACCAAAGATGGAAAAACTGAGAGAGCTGGCAAATGGCAGAGCTAAGATCTGGTTCTGAGCCTCGGCAGGTTTTTTTTTTTTTTAGGGCTGCACCGTGGTGTAGGTATGAAAATTCCCAGGCTAGGTGTTGAATTGGAGCTGTAGCTGCTGACCTACGCAGCAGCCACAGCAACTCGGGATCCGAACCACGTCTGTGACCTACACCACAGCTCACAGCAATGCTGGAACCTTAACCCACCGAGCGAGGCCAGGGATCGAACCCACATCCTCAGGATACTAGTTGGGTTCGTTCCCACTGAACCACAGTGGGAACTCCCTGAGCCTCAGCAATTTGACTTCAGATTCTGTACCCACGCCCACTCTGTGTCGTGCTGCTTCTGGACTCTTCTTGATGCATAGCTCTGACAGAAGCATTGCACCATGATCCAGTTTCTCCCCTTCCACATATTTCCTTTTTGGAACTACCCTACCTTTCTCCTCTCACTCACGGCCAAAAGACTGTAAGGATTTGTCAACACTTGCTGCCTTACCTCCCACTCAAATCTGGCTTCCACCCCCTCAGCCCACAGGAGCACTCTCTCCAGATCACCCACAGCCTTCGGGTCACCAGATTCTTCCCCGTCCTCTTCTGACTCATTTTGGCTCCTGGGTTTGCCAGCATAGCCTTCTATTCCTTTTGACCTAATGGATTTTTAATTTTATTGTTTATGTACTTCTTTGGTTTTGGCTGCACCCATGGCATATGGAAGTTCCCAGGTCAGGGATTAAACCTGAGCTGCAGTTGTGACCTGTACCACAGCTGCAGGAACACTGGATCATTAACTTGCTGAGTCACAGGGGAACTTCCTTAATGGATTTTTTTGAAGTAAACTTTTTTTGTGGCCTCAGTGGCTTGGTGTGGAACCTCAGTTCTTGGACTAGGGACTGAACCCAGGCTTCAGTGATGAAAGTGCTGAACCATTTCCACTAGACCACCGGGAAACTCCTTCTAAAAAGTAAACTTTTAATTGAAGAATAGCATGCATATATATATATATGTGTGTGTGTGTGTGTGTGTGTGTGTGTATATATCATTGTAAAATTGTAATTATAATTTTTAGCCTTATTGTTTGTAAGTGTGTATAACTATATGTGTATGTGTTTTTAAGCTCTTGATTTTGAGATCATTTCAGGTTTGTAGAAAAGCTGCAGAAAACTTCTGTCTCCCTTTCACCCAAATCCTTAACATTTTCCCAAATTTGCTATCTATCTATATATCCTCTATTATGGGCTGAATTGTGTCTCCCCAGAATTCATATGCTGAAATTCCAACCCTTAGCAGAAAGTGGCTATATCTGGAGATAGGGTCTTTAAAGATGTGATTAGGAGTTCTCACTGTGGCTCAGCAGGTTAAGAACCCAACATGGTGTCCGAGAGGATGTGGGTTTGATCCCCGGTCTTGCTCAGTGGGTTAAGGATCCGACACTGACATAAGCTATGATTTAGGTTGCAGATACGGCTGCTGTGGCTGTGTTGTAGGCCTGCAGCTGCAGCTCCAATTCAACCTCTAGCCTGGGAACTTGCATATGCTGCAGGTGAGGCCCTAAAAGGGAAATAAAAGGTGATTACATTAATATGAGGCCATTGATATAGGGCCCTAACCCAGTGTGACTGATGTCCTTATAAGAAGAGGGAGATACCCAGAGATACTCACATACAATGAAAAGACCGCATGTGGACACAGGGAGAAGGTGTTCACCTGCAAGCCAAAGGGATGAAATCAGCCCTGCTGGTACCTTTTTTTTTTTGTCTTTTTGCATTATCTAGGGCCGCACCCGCAGCATATGGAGGTTCTCTGGCTAGGGGTCTAACAGGAGCTGTAGCTGCCGGCCTTTACCACAGGCACAGCAACGCGGATCCGAGCCGCGTCTGCAACCTAGACTACAGCTCACAGCAACACCGGATCCTTAACCCACTGAGCAAGGCCAGGGATCAAACCCGCATTCTCATGGTTCTTAGTCGGATTTGTTAACCACTGAGCCACGACGGAAACTCTGCTTGCTGGTACCTTGATTTCAGACTTCCAGTGTGCAGAATTATGAGAAAATAAATTTCTATTGTTTAAGGCATCTGATCTGTAGTATTCTGATATATACATGCATATATGTACAAAATTTTTTTCTGAACCATCTGAGAATAAATAGCCTGTGACCCTCCATTGCCCATAAGCACACCCATTGCGTATTTTCTAAAAGCAAGGACAGTCTTTTGCATGATCACGGTACTGTGATAAAATCTGGAAATGAGGATAAAATCTGGAAATGAATGTTGTTGTAATAATATCTAATCTTCAGCTCTTATTCAGATTTTACCAATTATCCCTAGATATATATTTAAATGTACAATGTAATATTTAATAGGTAAGATTACTTGAAAATTATGACACATACTAGTAAAATTATCATCTACCCACCAATCACCCAACTAAGATCTAGAGTAGGAGTCAATGACCTGTGGCTGGCAGGCCAACTCTGGCCAAAAGTCTGTACTGGTAAATAAGGATTTATGGGCTTTTGGTGACGTCCATTCATTTACATATCGTCTGTGACTGCCTTTGAGATACCACAGCAGAGCTGAGTAGTTGTGACAGAGAGCTTATGTTCCGCACACAAAGCCAGAAACTTTCCCATCTGGCCCTTTACAAAAAAGTTTGCCAAACTGTGGTCTAGAGCAAAACTGTCCAGTAGAACTTTCTGTGATGAAATGGTCTGAAAATCTGTGCTGTCCAGTAGAAAAAACACTGGCCACATGAGGCTATCTAGCACTTGAAATTTAGCCAGTATGACTCAAGGAGCTGAATTTCATTTTATTATTTTTATTTTTTGCTTTTTAGGGCTGCACCCATGGCACATGGAGGTTCCCAGGCTAGGGGTTGAATCAGAGCTACAGCTGCCGGTCTACACCACAGATCAGAGTAACGCCAGATCCTTAACCCACTGAGCGAGACCAGGGATCGAACCCTCAACCTCATGGTTCCTAGTTGGATTCGTTTCTGCTGTGCCATGAGGGGAACTCCGAGGAACTGAATTTTAAATGTTATTTAATTTTCTTTACTTTAAATCACAATAGCCACGTGTGGTTAATGGTTGCTGCACTGGAAAACACAGATTAGGGCATGACCCATGTCCTTTCAGCCACTTGTAAATCCTTTCCTATTCTACTTTCCTGTCTCCTTGCCCCTAGGGAAACTCTCTCTTCAGTTTTGTATTTATTATCCTTCCTATTTAAAAATGTCGTTATCACACATATATGTTTCAATAAACAGTGTATTGTTTGGTTTGATTGTTTTCAAATTTTCAACAATGTTATCATACTGAACGCAGTCTTTGGCAACTCAGTTTTTTTTTTTTCTCTCAACCTTATATTTCTGCCGTGTTGCTCCGGGTGATTGAAACTTTTTCTTTTTCTTTTTTTGGTCTTTTTAGGGCTGCACCCACAGCATATGGATGTTCCCAGGCTAGGGGTTGAATCAGAGCTGTAGCCACTGGCCTACGCCACAGCTCAAGCAACGCCAGATCTGAGCTGCATCTGTGACCTACACCACAGCTTATGGCAACACCGGATCCTTAACCCCCAGAGCGAAGCCAGAGATTGAACCTACGTCCTCATGGATGCTAGTCAGATTCATTTCTGCTGAGCCACGATGGGAACTCCCAACTTTTTCATTTTTTCTCTGTTTAGTTCATAGGGTAGCTATGCCAAAAATTTGTCTTATCCATTTCTTATGTTGAGGTAGTTTCCATTTTTTTTTCCTGTTAGGGCTATTTTTATACATCTGTTTTTTTTCACACTGTGCATAAGTTAATTTATTTTTAAAAAAATTTTATTGGAATATAGTTGATTTGCAAAGTTGTATTTCAAGTATAGAGCAAAGTAAATCAGTTATACATATACATATAGCCATTCCTTTTCAGATTCTTTTCTTATATAGGTTGTCACACAGTACTGAGTAAATTTCCCTGTGCTATACAGTAGGTCCTTGTTACCCACCTATTTTACATATAGCAGTTGCTTGTACATCTTTCTTGAGGCCTGAGTTCATGAGTTTCTTTAGAAGAGTTGCCGGGCAAGTAGAATATGGGAATATTCAGACTTAGTTGGCCCCATCCTGTTTCCCAAAATTCTTGTACCAATTTTCATTCCCACCAGCTAAGTGTAAAAGTTCCTATTGTGCCAGATCTTTACCAGCCCTTGGTAGTGCCAGGCTTCTTCATTTTTGCCAGTATGGTGTAAAATTGTAGTTTCATATGTTGATGAGCCTTTCCTGGTCCACTTCTGAGAAATGCCTGTTCATGTCTTTTGCTCATGTTTTCACCTGCGCTGCAGTTGTGCGTGCCGCCAATAATTTCTCCCAGTTGGTGGTTTGTCTTTTCATTTTCTTTGTGATGTCTTGATGGATGGAAGTTCTTTATTTTAATGTAATTGAATTTATGGATATTTTCTGTTGTGGTTGGTGCTTTTTACCTTATCGAAGAAAGCCTGTCCTGTTCTGAGGTCATAAAGATTTTATCTTGTGGAGTTCCTGTCGTGGCTCAGTGGAAACGAATCCGACAGGAACCATGAGGTTGTGGGTCCGATACCTGGCCTCACTCAGTGGGTTAAGGATCTGGTGTTGCCGTGCGTTGTGGCAAAGTTTGCTGACGTGGCTCATATCCCGAGTTGCTATGCCTGTGGTGTAGGCCGGCAGCTACAGCTCCAATTTGACACCTATTCTGGGAACTTCTGTATGTTGCAGGTATGGCCCTAAAAAAGACAAAAATCAAACAAAATTTTGACAAACAACAAAATTTTGGTGAACTCTCTTTTATTATTGATCAATATGACCACAGGTTTGTCTTTTTATTAGTCTTTTCAAGAAGGCTAATAATTTTTTTTTTTTTGGCTGTGTCCACAGCATGTGGAAGTTCCTGGGTCAGTGACTGAACCCACGCCACAGCAGCAATCCAAGCCTCTGCAGTGACAATGCTGGATCCTTAACCCACTGCACCACAGGAGAGCTCCCAGGAAACCGATTTTTGATTGTTGATTTTTGTCTTGTTTTGCTTTTCATTATTTTTCTTTGAGTTTAATTTTTTTTAGCTTTATTATTATGTTTTTTTTTGGTTTTGTTTTCTTTGTGTTTATTCAATGGTTCTTTTTTTTTTGTCTTTTTAGGGCCACACCCATGGCACATGTAGGTTCCCAGGCTAGAGGTCAAATTGGAGCTGCAGCTGCTGGCCTGTGCCACAGCCACAGCAATGCCAGATCCGAGCCGTGTATGTGACTTACACCACAGCTCACGGCAACGCTGGAACCTTTAACCCAGTGAGCAAGGCCAGGGATCAAACCCGAGTCCTCATGGATACTAGTCGGTTTGTTAACCGCTGAGCCACAATGGGAGCTCCTTTCTATAACTTCTTAAGTTGGATGTTTAGTTCATTGATTTTCTTGCTTTTCATCTTTTCATGCTTTTCAAGGCTCTCCATTTTACTAGAAATATTACTTTGGTTTTGATAGGCACTATTTTCACTATCCTTCTGTTCTAAATATTTTAACATGTCCAATATGATTTCTTACCTGATGAAATTTATGAATTACTTAGGAGAAAACTTTAAAATTTTCAAATGTATGGGAATTAAGGTTTTTTTGTGTTGCTTACAGGGTTCTAATTTAAAGGCACTGCAGTTAGAAAACATGATCTCTGTGATGGTGATTCTTTGGAATTGAGACTTGCTTTATAAACTATTACATGGCCAATTAAAATAATTTAAAAAATGTGTGCTTACAAACATATTCAGCTTCATATCAAAAAACCAAACAACCTAATCAAAAATGGGCAGAAGATCTAAGTAAACATTTCTCCAAAGAGGACAGACAGATGGCCGAAAAGCACATGAAAAGATGCTCAACATCACTAATTATCAGAGAAATGAAAATCAAAACTACAGTGAGGTAGCACCTCACACCAGTCAGAATGGCTATCATCAAAAAGTCTACAAACAATAAATTCTGGAGAGGGTATGGAGAAAAGGGAACCCTCCTGCACTGTTGGTAGGAATGTAAATTGGTACAACCACTCTGGATAACAGCGTGGAGATTTCTTAAAAAACTAAACATAGAACTGCCATATGACTTAGCAATTCCACTCCGGGGCATACATCTGGAGAAAAGAATAATTAAAAAAAATACATGCACCCCAGTGTTCATTGCAGCACTATTTACAATAGCCAAGGCAAGGAAACAACTTAAATGTCCATTGACAGAGGATTGGATAAAGAAGATGTGGTACATGTACACAATGCAATGTTAGCCATGAAAAGAACGATATAATGCCATTTGCAGCAACATGGGTGCACCTAGAGATGATCATGTTAAGTGAGGTAAGCCAGGTGGAGAAAGACAAATTATCATATGATATCACTTATATGTGGACTCTCATAAAAAATTATACAAAAGAACTTGTTTGTAGGGTAGAAACAGACTCAAAGATTTCGAGGTCAAACTTAGGGTTATCAAAGGGGAAACCGTGGGTGGGGGGGGAATAAATTCGGAGGATGGGGTTGGCACATGCACACCGCTTTATGTAAGGAAGATAATTAACAGGGAGATGCTCTATAGCATAAGGATGTCTACCCAATGTTCTGTAATGACCTGCATGTAAAGAAGAAATACATATATGTCTATATATGTATATGCATATAACTGACTCACTTTGCTGTAAACCTAAAACCAATACAACGTTGTAAATTATACCCTGATAAAATTAAAATTCAGAAAAATAGACCATGATTATTTGAAAAAATTAAAAAATGTGTACTTGAGAAGTGTAGCTGGGTGCAGAGTTCATTAAACCCAATTTGTTATATTGTTCAAATCCTCTTTGACTGACCAGTCATCTGTGTTTGAGCTACCAATAATGGAGAGGCGAGTATTCAGATCTGCCCGTATGACAGTTGGTTTTTCTATTTCCTCCTGCAGTTCTATCAATTTTGGCCTTCTATTTTTTTGAAGTTATTTTACTAGGTACATGCAGATTTAGAATTGCTGTATCTTCCGGGAAAAGTGAACTTTAAGTCTTCATGTACTGGCTTTTTCTATCCCTGATAATATTTTTCATCTTGTTATTTTTCTTCTGATTTTATTGCAGCTGTCAGCTTTCTTTTGCTTAGTCTTTATATGGTCTTTCAACCCATTTCATTGTTTTATTTATTATTATTTTTATTATTATTATTATTTGGTCTTTTTGTCTTCTTAGGGCCGCATCTGCAGCATATGGAGGTTCCCAGGCTAGGGTTCTAATTGGAGCCGTAGCCCCCGGCCTACGCCACAGCCACAGCAACTTGGGATCTGAGCTGCCTCTGCGACCTACACCACAAGTCACGGCAATGCCAGATCCTTAACCCACTTAGAGAGGCCAGGGATCCAAACCTCATCCTCATGGATAACCTCACCCCCCTGCCATGGAAACGCCTAACACTTTGTGTTTTAAATGGCACATTTAATCCTTTATTGTTTTTTTTTAATTTATTAAAAAAAATTTTTTTTGTCTTTTTGCCTTATCTAGGGCCACACCCACGGCATGTGGAGGTTCCCAGGCTAGGGGTCTAACAGGAGTTGTAGCTGCCGGCCAAGGCCACAGCCACAGCAACGCGAGATCCGAGCCGCGTCTGCAACCTACACCACAGCTCAAGGCAACGCCGGATCCTTAACCCACTGAGCAAGGCCAGGGATCAAACCCGCAACCTCATGGTTCCTAGTTGGATTCGTTAACCACTGAGCCACGATGGGAACTCCTAATCCTTTATTGTGATTATTGATATCACTTGACTTACTTTTGTTATCTTAGCCTATTTTTTCCCCTATGTTTTCTCCCCCTCCTTTCTTGCTTCTTTCTACTTTGGATTTATTGAGTTTCTTTTTGTATCCTTTTCTATCCCCTTTGTCGATTTGAAATTTATACACTCTTGTTTCTAGTAGTTGCTTTTGCAATTCTTTCCCACATACTAATGAAATCTAAGATTGTTAGTATTTCTAAACCGCTTTCCAAATCATGCCAGTTGTGAACCCTTCAGCTTTGATCTCCTGCAGATTTACATGCTATTTCTGTGCAGTATTTTGGTTCTTTCCTTTCTGTTCCCATCTGTTATTATTATTTCACACTACGTTTCTATAGACTTATCTACATGCATGTTTATTAATTTCATTGCCCACCATTCTTTCTTGCCCACCAGACCTTCCTTCTGGGATAATTCAGAGGTTCCTTTAGTAAAAATTTATTAATGGAAAACTCTTTTTGCTTATCCAGGAAAAAAAATTGCATTTCACCCCCACCCTTGAAAGATAGTTTTTCTAAGTTCACAAATCAAGGTTGACAGTTATTTTCTGTTAGTGCTTTGAAGATATTCCCTGTCTCCTGGTTTTCAGAGTCGCTGTTTAGGTGTGTTGTCTAATTATCTTTCCTTTGTAGGTAGTATGTCTTTTCTGCATAGCTACTTGTAAGGTCTTTGTTTTTGGTGTTAATGCAGTTTCTTCATCTCTTCAGTTGGGTCTAAGTTGCTATTTACCCCGTTTGATGAATTTTCAGTTTCAACAGAGATCATTTTCACTTCTAAAAGTTTTATTTGCTTCTTTTCCAGCTCTGACTAGCTATTTAAAAAATTCTCCAGTTACTTCATTACTCATGATTTCATTTTCATTTCTTTAAAAATCTCAATCAGTTATTTCATATGCTATAACAATTATACTTTCTGACATTCTTAGGGATCCAAATCTATGGTTTGTTTTTTCCTCTTACTCTCACCTTTTGTATCTGATTTTTTTTTTAAATTGTGGGTTTAGGGAGTTCCCCTTGTGGTGCAGCGGAAACATCTGACTAGTATCCATGAGGATTCAGGTTCGATCCCTGGCCCTTGCTCAGTGGGTCAGGGATCCAGAGTTGCCATGAGCTGTGGTGTAGGTCGCAGATGTGACTCGGATCCTGTGTTGCTGTGACTGCGGTGTAGGCCAGCAGCTGCAGTTCCAATTTGACCCCTAGCCTGGGAACCTCCATATGCTGTAGGTGAAGCCCTAAAAAGCAAAACAAGCAAACAAAAAAACAAAGAAAAAAAAAAACAAAAGGAATTGCGGGTTTATATGTATATTCTTTGGGAATCCTGGGAATCCTAAATTGGAGATGCTGTCCTCCAGAGAAGATTTTTGCTTTTGTCTGGGGTCAAGGGACACCACTGACCTGGGATCACCTTAGCCTCTGTTGAAGGTCCTGGGTTAATATTAAGGTGACAGCCCCCATTTTGAAACTATGCCAGTCTTGGTCTCCTGATGGTAGAATTTGCTCTCATTCCCTTGTTTTCTTACAGCTCCCTTCCTATCCAAATGGAGAAAAACTCAGTTTTTTTTCCCCCCCTAATTCTCTGATGATGTTGCTGGTGGCTTGGGAGGAGTCCCTTATTCCCACATGCCTAGCAATACTTTAAACGGCACTTCCTCCCAGAGTTCCTGCTGTGGTGACATGAGATCGGCGGTGGAGTCCCTTATTCCCACATGCCTAGCAATACTTTAAAAGGCACTTCCTCCCAGAGTTCCTGCTGTGGTGACATGAGATCAGCGGTGTCTTTGGAGCCCTGGGATGCAGGTTCGATCCCTGGCCCTGGGTTAAAGATCCGGCGTTGCCGCAGCTGTGACTTAGGTCGAAACCGTGACTTGGATCTGACCCCTGACCTGGGAACTCCGTATGCCTTGGAGTGACCAGAAAAAAAGGGGGGGGGCACGTTCCTCCAAGGAGCTGGTTAGTTGTGGTGTGTGTGTTCAATAGCCACAGTGTTGCTGGAAGAAGTTTTTTCCTTTTTGTACAACTCCCCACTCTCTCTCGTGGCTCGTCTGTTTTTCTTGCCTCCAGGTTATTAAACCACCCTCCGTACTGATGCTAGAGAGTAGCTCCCAAAGCACAGACGCGACTGAGTCCCTTCCCTGATTAAACCCTTTCAGTGATGCCCAGTGCCCGGGGGACAGAGGCCCAGCTCCGCGAGACCTGGCCCCTGCTAGTTGTTCCAGTCTCACCTTCGTGGCTTCTAGCCTCAAACTTTATGCTCTAGCGATTCCTAGCTTTGCTTCCCTACCCTCCGCCTCTGGGTCCCTTTCCCAGTTATTCTCCTGTTTCCTTGCTTAGCCCAAGCTCCTTCTACTGCCTGAAATCCCCTTTCAACGCTATCCCCCACCACTAGTTTTTTTTCCTGTCTGGATAAATCTTATTCCTCCTATAAGATTCATCACATGTGCTGCCTTCTCCAAAATCCTCTTCCCTGGAGGAGGCTTGTGTTCTCCAGGGAGGACTTCCCTGTCTTCCCAAACTCCTGGGCTTACCTCGCTCTCAGCAGTCATCCTTTGTGTATTTCCTTCTTCACTAGACTAGGGGTGCTTCTTGGGGTCAGGGATGGGTATTCACACTGCCTGGTACATGTCCTGGCTTGGAGGGGTTGCTCGTAAACATTTGTCACTTGGAACAGAGGCCCTTTTCCCATTCTGAAGTCTCTCAGGCAGGGCTGAAGTTATTTGTTGATCAGGAGCATTTTAATAGATGAAGACAGCATTGAATATGGTTGACGTGGGGCTCCCTCCAGGCCTCAGAATAAGAAAACTCCTTTTGGGGAGTTCCCTTTGTGGGTCAGCGGTGACGAATCTGACTAGTATCCATGAGGATGCGGGTTCAATCCCTGGCCTCACTCAGTGAGTTAAAGATCCGGCGTTGCTGTGAGGTGAGGTGTAGGTCGCAGATGTAGCTCACATCCTGCATTGCTGTGGCTGTGGTGTAGACTGGCAGCTGCAGCTCCGATTTGACCCCTAGCTAGGGAATTTCCATAGGCTGTGGGTTCAGCCCTAAAAAGACAAAAAGAAAAAAAAAGGAGAGAAGAAAAGAAAATTCCTTTTTGAGTTCCCTTGTGGCACAGTGGGTTAAGGATCCAGCACCGTCACCACAATAGTTTGGGTTGCTGCTTGGGCGTAGGTTTAGTCGCTGGTGTGGGAATATCCACATGCCACGGGTGTAGCCAGAAAAAGAAAGTTCTTTAACCAGATGAGATCTTTAGAAACTTCAGAGGCTGACGAGTCTTGGACTTCCTTGTTGGGCATGTGCCACGGTGTGGAGCCCAGTACTACGAGGTCCAATTTCTGTCTGGTACTGTGCTGTGGCTGGCAATAATAATACTTATTATACAGTTTTTTTTTTTAGAAATAGTAAATAAAATGCTATATGCAAAACACCCATCTCAGTGCCTGACACATAGTAGGTACTTAAAAAAAAAGCAGGTTCTTTTTCCCATTAAAGATTGAATTTTTTGAGGTTAGGAACCCCCTATTATTTATTTCATTGGTTCTCACTCTACCTCGTGCAAAACTTGGCCCAAAAAGGACACAGTAAATATCTGACAAGTGAACGTGTGCAGGAAACCTCAACTTTCAGAACAGAACTGCCCTTTTTGGGGCACCTCTGTTTTTTCCATAGCCTGCGGTTCTGCCCCACCCCCACCCCGCAGTACTTTGGGACCTGTCAGAAAATCAAATACAGATTTCTGTTCTCAAAAGACAAAACCTAGGAGTTCCCGTCTTGGCTCAGTGGTTAACGAATCCGACTAGGAACCATGAGGTTGTGGGTTCGATCCCTGGCATCACTCAGTGGGTTAAGGATCTGGCGTTGCCGTGCCGTGTTGCTGTGGCTGTGGTGTAGGCCGGCAGCTAAAGCTCTGATTAGACCAGCTCCGATTAGACCAGGGGAACCTCCATATGCCGTGAGTGAGGCCCTAGAAAAGGCAAAAAAAAAAAAAAAACACCCCAAAAAAACCTAGCAAGAGCTTAGACCCATGGTGGCAAATTCTAGCTTTTCTGAGCTCTAGCCTGCAGGCAATCCACATGCTGGGACCCCTGAATCTATTGTTTCCAAGACTGCCTGATGACCCCTCTGTTTATACTGAAAGTGCTCCATCTGTTCTTTCCATCAAATCGTTTAGAAGATTGCTTTTTTATTATGTCACCTCATGTTCCCGATGGTGTGCAGCCCCGTATGAGAAGCCTCTTTCAGAATGAGTTCCTGGAAATATGTGTCCCTGTGGAGGAACTGCTCTGCTTCCTCCTTTCTGATCATAAGAGTGTCGGAACTTACCGTTTCATTTTTTGCCCTGGCTGCCAGGAAACTCAAAGTGAAATGTCAGGATCAATCACGACACCTGTGGCAACACTTTAGCTCGCTATTTTTTTTTCTCCCTTGAGCAATATGAATCTGTTGAGTGAATTAATCTTTCCTTGTTGTAAAGCCAACTCATATCCTTTTGAGAAAAAGACGAAGCACACATGGGTTTCAAAATGATGACAGCAGCAGCAACAAGGGAATGTGGTAAAGCAGGGGAAGAATTGGCCATAAGTCGAGCCATGTAGGATGGTGGTTAAGAGCGGGGCTCCGGGGCCGGCCTGCCCCAATGCAAACCTCAGCTCTACTTATCCCTTGCTCAGGACTCTGGTGTAAGTTACATCACTTTTTGGAATTTCCTCAGCTGTAAATAGGGATCTTTGTTGTGTCTACTTTAAAAGGTCACCATGAGGACTAATGAACATAATTCCTGTAAACTGCTTAGCACTGGGTCTGCCGCAGAGTAAGTGTTTAATATATGTGAGCTGTTGCAGAGACAGCATTGAGCATGGGTGGCTGAACCGTGGGACAAGAGCCTCATTGAAGGATTCGTGTTGTTTTTCTTTTTTTTCAAATAAAAGTTTAAGAGTTTCCAAACTGGAGTTCCCACTGTGGCTCAGCTGTAACAAACCCGACCAGCAACCATGAGGATGTGGGTTTGATCCCTGGCCTCGCCCAGAGGGTTAAGGATCCGGTGTTGCCGTGAGCTGTGGTGTAGGTCGCAGACGCAGTTTGGATCCCTTGTTGCTGTGGCTGTGGCGTAGGCCAGCAGCTGCAGCTCTGATTCGACCCCTAGCCCGGGAACTTCCAAGTACTGTGGGTGTGGCCCTAAAAAGAAAAAATAAAGGAAAAGCGTTTCCAAATCGGAGCCACATGTTCTTAGAGACCAATATGTAGCGTCATGACTCAGTCACTCAGCCGGCTGCCACTAGGCGTGTTGATGGTTTTAACTTTAATACAAGATTATTTTTTGGCCACCCCCCTGAGGCATGTGGAAGTTCCTGGGCCAGGGACCGAACCCGAGCCACAGCAGTGACCCCAGCTGCTGCAATGACAGTGATGGATCCTTAACTCGCTGCACCACAGGGGAACTCCAGGATTGAGTTTTAAGGGACTCATGGTGTTAGCGGTGGCTGGGCACAAGCGCTTTGTCCAGCGTCTCCCTCAAGGCCTCACCAGCCTGGGAAAGGCATCAGTGGGGTCACTTTAATAGTCACGACCTGTCCTTGGCTGGCTTCTGTTCCCATCTGTTCACCAAGATTTCCAGAGACCTGCAGTTCTCGTCCAGTTATTTCTGGAAGCCTCCAGGGGCTTTTGCATGGTGTTCAGGAAAGAGCCGAGCAGCTTGAGTTACCTCGTGGCACCACGGTGTTCCCAGGCTCCTCCTCCTGCCTCCTGCCCCAGGTGTCCACCATCTGTGAAGCTGCCTGAGGTGACTTCTCCACGTCCCAGCTGCCAGGGCCCTCTGTGGGGCACCTATGCCTGCGTGCCCTCCATGCTTCCCGTGGATGCTTCCCACAGCCAGAGTGGCATCAGCTTTCCTGCAGATGTCAGGGCATCAGTTATATCACGGAGCACCTTAAAGAAGTAAGGAGCCTGGCCCTTGCCCCAGGTCCGGTCACTTTGTCACATGGGCACTAAAGCCTGGCTGCTTCTGTCCCCGTATAGCACAGAAATCTGGGGCAAGTTGCTCCGTAGGTAATCCTTACTGCCTCTTTCAGCTCTGATGTGCGTCCTGGGGACAGACTCAGGGACTGGCCCACTCTCCGCAGCCCAGGTTCCTGTTCCACTCGTGTCTCTCACGGCGGCGGCTGCCCCCCGCCCTCCCCCGTTGGGAAATCTCAGATGTGGCTGAGCCCCAGGGGCAAGTGAGCTCAGACACAGAACTGAGCTGGCGTTGGTTACTACTTATAATCCCAAGGTCAGGAAGAGATGACCTTGGGAAGGACCCAAGTTCAGGGAGCACGAAGGACTGGAGATGGGATTTGGGGACCCTTTGCCCAGAGGGAGGTGCTGCAGGAAAGGAGGTGGACGAAATCTGAGGGAGAGAGGAGTAGAGGGTGGATCCACGATCCCTGAACAAGACCCAAGGAAAAGTCTGTGACAAAGACAGAGCGGGAGTTGCTGGGGGGTGGGGGACACTGAAGGAGCAGAGGGGAAGTGGGGAGAGAATTACACGGAGCGGCAGGTGGTCATGTTCTCTCACCCTGTGCATAAAGCATTTGGCGGGGGCTGTGCAAGTGTCCAGGGGACCCCAGGTCTTCGGCTAATGAACCAGGGGACCCACGACTAGTCGTAGCCTTCTTTACAACCCGTGTAGCCTCAGCTTTTACATCTGTAATAAGTGCATAGAATTCTGAGGGTAAGTCCAGAAGACAGAGAAAGACAGAGAAAAGCCTTTGGCGAGGAGCAGGAGACCTGTGCCAGGGCCATTTCTGGGCATGAAAGGGAAGAGAAATTGGAGGAGTTCCCGCTGGGTGGGGCGGAGGGTGGGCCCTGCCGTGCAAGCGAGCCGCGCCTCCGGGGTGGCCCTCCGTCTCCAAATGGCCACTGGGCAATCTCATTGGGCCAGATCCACAGTCACAGGAGGAACGAGCACCAGGTGTCACAGGCTGAGTCCCTAAATGCCGGGGGGTTTAGGGGAGAGGAGGCAGCCGAACAGAGCTGGCTTCCTCCAGGAAGCCTTCCAGTGGAGGTGACTGCGGAGGTGGGAAAGGACATGGGGGCGCAGAACCCAGCTGAGGGGCCCATGCCAGGCTCAGAGGGGACAGAGAAGCCGTGGGTGATGAGGACAGCTGGCTTGTTTCGAGGGCAGTTTGGGATGTGGTCCCAGTACCGTGCTCCTGCTCCTGCCGTGTGTGGCCCAGAGCAGACCCCCTGCAAACCTGGCTGAGTGCGGAAATGGAGGATGGAGAAGCTGGTTTATTTGGAAGGATTCCTGGCAGTGGGGGAGGGAGGCAGAGGCTGATAGAGAGGGTCGGCCCTGGTCTTTCTGCTTGTACTTCAACAGTCCCTGCCACCCCCACCCTGTACTGCTAATGTCCCTGCACCTCTGGGAGAGCTTGAGGCTTTCACTGCCAGACACAAGCCTTCCAAAGGCTCCCCATGATCTGATGGTTGAATAGGGTCGAGGAAATCCAGTACCAGTGTCTCCAGGGTCCCAGGACACTGCGACCTGGGCTCCTCGGTCATGGAGACCAGATATGCTGGCCTGTCTGTCAGCTGGGAGCCTTTTCTTCCTAGCCCAGGAGATGCGGGGCTATGCTTCCCACCTCTGCTCCAACCCTGATCTGAGGGACATTAGGGACCCCTCTTTGGGCCCAGCTTCGGAGTTCACTGCTGGACTCACTGGCCATTCTTGGGAAAGAGGAATTACCAGCAGGTCTCAGAATAGCGTGGCTTCCTCCTGGACATGAGAAAGCAGAAGTCAGAAGTGGCACTGTTGGGCTGTGAGCCCTAAGCTCAGGATGCAGATCTGGGTTCCCCCTCCTTGCCCCATTTCACAGGTAGGGCAACACAGAGGCCCAGGGAGGGCGTGATATTTACAGCCACTGGGAAGCTGGGAATAGCCTTGTCCACCTGCCTGGCCCTTGGGGAAACTGAGTCTCACCATGTTGACGTGGTCACCTTGGGGTTCCCCCTATTTCCAGAACCCCAGCTGCACCCTGTGCTCCGCAGACCTGCCCAGCGTGCCTCCTAAGCCCACTTCACGGCAGGCTCTGCTTTCAGCGTCTCCACATCAGCCAGACTGTGGCTCCCCCAAGTCAGAGACTGAATTCCCTCTTGTCTGAGGCCCAAGGCCACAGCAAACACTGCAGAAGCCCTCTCTCCGCTGGGTCGCCTTTGTCTTTCCCACAATGGTCAGCAGATGGCGCTGTGCTCCCAGCTTTGTCTACCTCTGGAAATTCCGCTCTGCCCATGCTGGGGGCAAGGCTGCAGCCCGGGGCGGGTCCCACGAATCCCGCCAAGGCCCCCTTTCTGGCTCTTTTCCTGCCTCTGCTGGTGGCTTCTGGTTGAGTTGGATGTTACCCAGAGCCAGGCCTTGAGAAATCTGAGGACAAGTTCATAGTATGCCCCTAGGTCCTGTTCCTTGCTACCCTGAGAAACTCTTGGCTGCCCAGGCCTGTTTTCTGTGGCCTGAATGTTTCACTTCCCGCCTATTTCTCTTTCCTCCCTCCCTTCCTTCCTTCATTTCTTCCTTCCTCCCTCCCTCCCTCCCTCCCTTCCTTCCTTCCTTCCTTCTTCCTTGCTTTTTGCTTTTTAGGACTGAATCTGCGGCATATAGAACTTTCCAGGCTAGGGTGTGAATTAGAGCTACAGCTGCCAGCCTTCACCACAGCCACAGCAACGCAGTATCTAAGCCTCCTCTGCTGCCTACACCACAGCTCATGGCAACGCCGCATCCTTAGCCCACTGAACGAGGACAGGGATGGAACCCGCAACTTCATGGAGCCTAGTCAAGTTCATTAACCACTGAGCCATGAAGGGAACTCCTTTCCAGCCTATGTGCCGTGTACTGCGTGGGGTGTGGTATACACATCAGCTCGTATATTCATCACATAGCTGTGTGAAGTAGGTACCCACTGTATAGATGAAAACATCAAGTTTGGAAAAAGCCACTCTGCTAGCAAGTAGCAGAGCTGGGCCTGCAGCCTGGCATCTGTCTGACTCATACTTGTGTTCTTAACCCCTGTGCTGGGCCGTAGCCATGTCCTGGAGGAATTATTGATTTCAGGCAAAAGGCCCCACATTGGGGACCCCCCTTTCATTCTCTTCCGCCCCAACTTTGGGGCACTTTGTCCAACCACGTGAGTCCCTAGGCCGAGCAGCCTGGGCCTTCCTGGTTGGGGTGTCTTATTCTGCTGTGGGTGCAGGGGGTGGGGGTCAGGCGAAGGAGCAGCCGCAGGAACCCCAGGGCAGAAGGGGTGCTCTCCCAGTCCGCCTGCTCCCTCACCCGCTTCTCCCTGCCGTCCTTCTCACTCCCCTGGCCTTGTTCCTCTTCTCAGCTCTCTGGTTGTCTCTCCCTCCCGACTTTCTGCCCTCCGTTCTCCCTTTCACTCTGTCTGCTGCTCCGTCAGCTTGTCTTTCTCTCTCTTTGTGTCTCTGTCTCTCTCCAAAAGAATGGATGTTAAGTGACAAGAGAAAAATGATCCCCTCCTGCCAGGGTTATTAAAATCATGTTCTACAATTGAGCCGCCAGAGGAGCCCCGGTTAATGACAGATGATGAGGCCCCAGCTTCCCCGCAGCTGGGAGCGAGGCGATAGGCCTGCTGCGGGATTATCACCAATTACTCCGGGCCGAGAGGGAGCCACGCTCCTCTCCTTCAAATCACCTCCCTCCTGCTCCGGGGAGATAACAGTCTCACCCTTGGCAGGGAGGCTGGAGCTGGGGGCTAGGGAAGGAGGGGCCCGGTCCCCGGGAGCTGGCATCCCCCACATGTTCAGGGGTTATTTCCGTTTACTGGGGATTCTGCATCTCTCCACAGCATCCTTAGAGGCAGGCAAGGCATGATGCTGAGCCCTATGGAGGGCGATCAGGGCCCAGAGAAGTTGGGTAACTTGTCCAAAGTCACACAGCCAGTAAGTGGCTGAGCTGGTACTTGAACTTTCTTTTTGCTTCATTTTCTTCCTTTATTTATTTGTTTGTTTTGTTTTTTTTGGGCCACAGCCACAGCATGTGGAAGTTCCGGGGCCCGGATTGAACCTATGCCACAGCAGTGATAATACCAAATCCTTAACCACTAGGCCAGCAGCGAACACCTCCAATGTCTTTTTTTATTCGTTAGTTAGCCTCATCACCATGAATGGAACTTTGGAAAGGAAAGATTTTGTTTGGCAGAAAATGATAGACCTTGATCAACTAGGCTTTGATTCTGTTGACAACGCAGTAAGAGTAAGGACGTATATTGCAGCAAAGTAGATTCCAATTAGACACTGGGTAGGACTTCCCAAAGGAGTGGGAAGTAATAGAGACTCTCGAGACTCATCAAGTCAAGGCCAACTTTTGCCTTCTTTGATGGTCTTTCAGAACAAGAGGGACCATCTTAGCAGTCTTTCTAAGCTAGACAAGGTGCTGGATTTATGAAAGTCCGTCTGGTGGAGATTGAGGAGGCCAGGGATGGGCTGTGCCAGAGTTGGGGGGAATTGACAGGGAAAATTGAAGAAGACATAAAGAGGCCCATTTGTAAGACCCAGCACCGAGGCCCAGAGCCCTGGGAGTGTGGGTGGCAGAAGATACAGGTGCTGCCTCTGTGGGTGGGGGTCACATCTCCCAAAACCCTTCCATGGGCAGCCCCTTCCTTCCTTCCTTCCTTCCTTCCTCCCTCCCTCCCTCCCTCCCTCCCTCCCTCCCTCCTTTCTTTCTTTCTTTCTTTCTTTCTTTCTTTCTTTCTTTCTTTCTTTCTTTCTTTCTTCATTTATTCATTTTTAGGGTCTTACCTGCTGCATATGGAAGTTCCTAGGCTAGGGGTCACATCAGAGCTATAGCTGCCGGCCTACGCCACAGCCACAACAACACCAGACCTGAGCTGCATCTGCAACCTACACCACAGCTCACAGCAACACCGCTGAGCTAGGCCACGGATGGAACCCGCATCCTCATGGATACTAGTCGGGTTCTTAACCTGCTGAGCCACAATGGGAACTCCCTAGTTATTTATTTATCTATCTATCTTTGCCAGCAAAAGTGAGTGTGTTCAGGAATAGGAAAAGAAATTACAACTTGGGAAGCATGAACTACGGCAGACCACAGGCAAATTGCGGGCAGCTCATTGAAATTTCCCACCCTCTCTTCGGGTGACAACTGAGAAATTATCACCTCCATTTTGCAGATGAGGAAAATGAATCTCTGACAGGCGTGCGAGTCAGTTAAGGTCACACCCTAGGGTCCCAGTCCCACCCCCTGGCTCTTTCATGCCACCCGGCTGTGAGGAGGCCATGAGGGGAGCCACCAGGATGTCCTGGAGGCTGCAAGCCATCCCCGCCCGTCCAGCGTCCTGCTCCAGCCTGACCACTCGGTCCCCAGCAGTCCCCGGGGGTGGGGGCTGATAGCACTGCAATCTGTGCAGGACGAATGACTATCTCTTTCCCATCTGGATTCTATTATTTTTCGGTTTATCCTGGTCAAAAAGCACAAGATGAACGTCTGGAGGAAAAAAAATATAATCTCGGAGAAAATTGAAAATATATATCATTGTTTGGGGCTAGAGCTCGGAAGCCCTGGAGGCTGGTTCTTCCTGGAAGGTGGCTGTGGCCCAGCTCAGCCCAGCTTGGCCCGCATGGACTCTCTGCTTGACTGTGGCCCCACGGGACCCCCTCCCGCCCTTGGGGGGAGGGCTCTGTCCAGGGCCTGGTCTCCTGGGTGTCTAGGTGGGGGACCCTCTCAGAGAGGGCCACAGGTCTTCAACTTCCTCTCCTGGGACCTGGACCTATTCTGAATTTTTCTGGGGAGAAATACCCACTTCGGGGCTGATAGCTTCCATGCACTTGCCGTGTATTCGAAGGACTTTTCATCTTCTTTATTCCTCACGCCAACACCTCTGAGAACAAGGCTCGGAGAGCTGAAGGAACTTGTCCACGTTCACATACTCAGAAAATGGCAGAACCACTCAAATGCACTTGTCACCCACTAAGCTAGAAGCCTCTTTTCGTTGGCAGGAGAAAGGGAGGAAGGGAGAGGGAGAGAGACCCACGGTGAGTATGTGAGTGACTGCGTCTGTCCTTCTGTCCTTGATTGCAGGTGACTGCATTCGTTCCTTTCTCCGTCCCTCCACTACCCACCTACCCACCCACATCTCTCTCTCCCTCCTCCTTCCCTCCCTCCCTCCACCCACCCACTCACCCACCATCCATCTTTCATCTATTTATCCATCATCCATCCACCGTCTGTTTATTCGTCTACATAGCAGATGTAGATCTGTCCTGCCGTCCATCCACTCACTTTCATCTGTCTATCTAGATATCTGTCTGTCTGTCTATCCGCTATCATTTATCTGTCTACCTATCAACTGTCTATCAATCTATCATCTCATCTATCTTCTGTTTTTATTTTTATTTATTTATTTATTTATTTACTTACTTATTGTCTCTTTAGGGCCGCACCCACTGCCTGTGGAGGTTCCCAAGCTAGGGGTCGAATCAGAGCTGCAGCTGCTGGCCTACGCCGCAGCCCCAGCAACGTGGGATCCGAGCCGCATCTGCGACCTACACTGCAGCTCATGGCGACACTGGATCCCTAATCCACTGAGTGAGGCCAGGGATCGAACCCGCGTCCTCATGGATACTAGTCGGGTTCGCTCACTGCTGAGCCAGGACGGGAACTCCTACCTTCTGTTTTTAGATGTGGGGTCCCCTGTATGTCAGGATGCTTCCAGGCATGTCTGTGGACACACCTGCACATCCGAACGTGTCTCGTAGGAGACAGTGTCTCCACTGTCTCCCCGGAGACCCTTCCCCCACACCCAAAAAGCCACATGAGGGAGGGGAGAGGGAGGTTTAGTCTCAGCAAGCCTGCTCCGGGGCCTGGCTCCCCTTCGAGCCCCAGCAGAGAGTTAATTAAATCCCTCTCCCAACAAGTGTGGTAATTAGTGCTAATGGTTAGGCTTCAACTCGGCAGCTGAAGAGGTTCCTGCTGTGTGTGTGTGTGTGTGTGTGTGTGTGTGTGGTGGTGGTGGGGCTGTGTGTGTGTGTGTGTGTGTATAGCAGGGCCTTCTCAGCTCTAGAAACTCATGGGGAAATGGGGTGGGGGGGTTTGGAGCTTCCTTCTCTTCTCCCCCTCCCTGTCCCTTGATCTGGGGACTCCAGAGGGCTGGGAGTGGGTCACCTGCTCACCTACCTAGGAAGGGCCTGGTTGCAGTGCCCTTGGCCTGAGGGCTCTGGCTCTCTGAGTGTCTGTGTGTGACTCAGAGGGCACGTGTGTGTGTGTGTGCCGCGTGCGTGCACGGCCCATATACACCAAGGACACCAGTCTGTGAGCCTTGCTATGTGTGTATCAATGACCACATATGAGAGCAACAAGGACACGAATGGCGTATCCTGTGTCACGTGGTGGCCCTGATCCGTGGACCCCAGGTGTGTGTGTCCGTGACGTGTGCACGATGTTGTGTTTCTGGGAGTTCTCGCCGTGTCTCCAGGTGTGAGTTTGTGCTCAGGAGGCGTGTGCCTCTGCGTGTGTGTAACCAAGAGAGAGAAGCAGCAGGGCAGCTGGCTTCCGAGCCTGACTGACACCCCTTGCAAATAAATGTGACAATGAAATATAGTCCTGGAATTGCTTTGGATGCTCCGTCAAGCAGGCGACGCGGAATAGGTGAAGTTGTAAAATGTTCCCCGGGGAGCTGCGGCGGCTGAGTGACAGCCCGTCCCCGCTCCCCCGCCGCCCTGCCGGGCTCTCCCTCTGCGGGGCCCCTGGGGCTGACGCCACAGCCGCTCATTCTGGCCCATGGACGGGGAGGACTGGGAACCAAATTTCCACAGCCTGTTCGAAGGGTGAAGGGCAGAGGTGATCTGCCAGGGCTCTTGGCTTCTTCGTGTTTGTCTTGTCATTCTCTTCAGGATGGAGAACCCCAGAAAAGGGGTCCATGTCCTGCTGAGTATGTACAGTACCCCCTGTTGTGCACTCAGACTGGGCTCCCTGAGGACAGGCCATGTCTCCCCCCTCCGACTGGGCTCCCTGAGGACAGGCCATGTCTCCCCCC
>PVHT020000046.1:2902574-2955225 GCA_004024745.2 Catagonus wagneri | reverse complement strand
GACTGGGCTCCCTGAGGACAAGCTGTGTCTCCCTCCTCAGACTGGGCTCCCTGAGGACAGGCCATGTCTCCCCCCTCCGACTGGGCTCCCTGAGGACAGGCCATGTCTCCCCCCTCCGACTGGGCTCCCTGAGGACAGGCCATGTCTCCCCCCTCAGACTGGGCTCCCTGAGGACAGGCCATGTCTCCCCCCTCAGACTGGGCTCCCTGAGGACAGGCCATGTCTCCCTCCTCAGACTGGGCTCCCTGAGGACAGGCTGTGTCTCCTTCCCTCAGACTGGGCTCCCTGAGGACAGGCCATGTCTCCCCACCTCAGACTGGGCTCCCTGAGGATAGGCCATGTCTCCCACCTCACACTTAGTTCTCTGAGGTGGGCTACATCTCCCTCAGGCTGGAGCTCCACGGGGCACAGCACTGCCTCCCTCTCTGACAGGGGCTCCCTTGAGGGTGGGGACGTTTCCTCTGAGATTGGGAAGCTCCTCAAGAGAGTGTCAAGTGTTCCTGGGCAAAGGCCCCAGGCATCCCCCAGCTTGCACACAGTGAATGCACATCTGGTTCTGTGCACACAGGCGTGCATACACGTTGGAAGCTAAAGAGCAACTTTTGCACAGCCCTTGGTAACTTAACAGCCGTGACCCCGGTGAGCTTCCCCTTCCATCTCATCCTTTAGGGGAGAGTTAAGGGAGTAACAGCTTCCACAAAACCAGGGTGTGCTTAAGGCTCTGGCTAGTGGGTTGAATGAGAGGCCGTTTTTTTTTTTGTCTTTTTAGGACCGCACCCTCGGCATATGGAGGTTCCCAGGCTAGGGGTCTAACAGGAGCTGTAGCTGCCGGTCTTCGCCACAGCCACAGCAAGGCGAGATCTGAGCCGCGTCTGCAACCTACACCACAGCTCACGGCAACGCCGGATCCTTAACCCACTGAGTGAGGCCAAGGATTGAACCTGTGTCCTCAATGGATGCTAGTCAGATTCGTTAACCACTGAGCCACGATAGGAACTCCCTAATTTCATTTTAATATTAGAGCATAGTATGATGAATAATTTCATACCTCTGCGGAGCGCAGGAAGGGTGGGAGGTGCACAGGGGAAGGTGGAGCCCAGAGGGTCAAAAGCGCCGGGTTTGGCTCTTGTGCGAACAGTAAGGTGATCTCGGGTAAGTTCCTTAGCCACTTGGCGCCTTGGTTTCCTGTCTGTAAGATAAGAATGGCACTTACTTTGCAGGGTTTTTGTGAATATGAAATGGGATTATGTCTGTGGTGGAACAAAATATTAGCTATTATTATATTGTTAAATTCCTGTGTCTGCATGCATGTGTGTGTGTGATGGACACTGTGTCTTTTTTTTTTGGGGGGGTGCCGCACCTGTAGTATAGGGAAGTTCCCAGGGTAGGGGTTGAATCGGAGCTGCTGCTGCCAGCCTACACCACAGCCACAGCAATGCGGGATCCAAACCATATCTGTGACCTACACCACAGCTCATAGCAACGCCAGATCCTTAACCCACTGAATGAGGCCAGGGATCGAACCTGCATCCTCATGGATATTAGTCAGATTTGTTTCTGCTGAGCCATAATGGGAACTCCTCCCTAGCAAAATTGTTTGTTTGTTTGTTTGTTTTGCTTTTTAAGGCCACTCCTGTGGCATATGGGAGTTTCCAGGCTAGGGGTTGAATCGGAGCTACAGCTGCTGGCCACAGCCACAGCCACAGCCACAGCAGATCTGAGCCGCCTCTGTGACCTATACCACAGCTCATAGCAACGTTGGATCCTTAACCCACTAAGCGGGGCCAGGGATCGAACAGACACTATGTTGGGTTCCTAGCCCACTGAGCCACAATGGGCACTCCTGTAAGTGTGTATTGTGAGGGACATGGGTGTGTACGTGATGAGCACGTTGATGTGCAATGGCCCCCAGGCATGTTGAGGTCTGTGGATGAAAGAGCAGAATGCAGGAAAAAGGCCCTTGGCTGGGAACTGGGCCCTGTTCCTTTGGTTGCTTTTTCTACCATATGCTTATTACGGGTGACCTTGAGCAGGCCTTTTTACCTGTTTCCTCATCTGCAAAATTGTGCTGAAAGTGAGAATGGTACTCATAGTAAATGTGTAACGAGCACCAGGATAATGAGCCGGTCCTGCCATCTCGCAGGGCTGGCGTTAGACTGCAGGGCGGTGCAGACGCGCTTTCCCACCAAGGCACCCTGAGCTGGGGCTGTGCACGCGTGAGTGAGCGTGTGTGTGCAAGATCATTCTTAGCATCTGTTTCCAGGCTGGGATGAATGAACACAAACTCCACCCACCTGGGGGCACACACGCACTCACACACCACCCACACAGCCACACCTGGGGCTTCACGCATGCACACCCAAGTCAGTGTGCACTTACCTGCCCCCCGCCACGTTGGTGTATGTCCCGCATCCCCCACCCCCCACTGGCCCTGCTCCATCCACACACTCCCTCTTACCTGCGCACTAGCCCAGCCACCCTCCGCCCCCATAATCAACCGAGGCTGAACCCCTGGATACCGTTCATAATGAACCAGTGTGTTAAGTTGCTGGGGCTGCTGCCATAACAAAGTACTGCAGAGCGGGGGGCTTAACAGAAATCTATTTTCTCGCAGTTCTGGAGGTTAGAAGTCTGAGATCCAGGTGTCGGCAGGCTGGATTTCCTCTGAGGCCTCTCTCCTTGGCTTGTAGGTGGCCCTCTTCTCCCTGTGTCCTCACCTGGTCTTCCCTCTGCGTGGTGGGTCTGTGTCCTAATCTTCTCTTCTTATCAGGACATTCCTAAGGACCTCATCTAATCTCCTTAAAGACCCTCTCTCCAAATACTGTCACATTCTGCAATACTGGGAGTTAGCACTTCAATATAGAAATTGGGGTATGGCGGACTTCCCGTTGTGGCTCAGTGCGTAACGAATCCAACTAGGAACCATGAGGTTGCAGGTTCGATCCCTGGCCTTGCTCAGTGGGTTAAGGATCCGGCGTTGCCGTGAGCTGTGGTGTAGGCTGCAGACGCAGCTTGGATCCCGCGTTGCTGTGGCTGTAGCAAAGGCCGGCGGCTACAGCTCCTGTTAGACCCCTAGCCTGGGAACCTCCATATGCCGCTGGTACGGCTCTAGATAAGCCAAAAAGATCAAAAAAAAAAAAAAAGAAGAAAGGAAGAAATTGGGGTAGGGGGACGCAGTTCATCCTGCAACACTGGGAGACAGGAATTCTCCAGAACAGTGTTCTCTCTAGAAAACACCTTGAACCAGCCCTGCTTCAGTTTCCTCATCTGTAAAATGGGGATGATAACCGTACCTACTTCAAAGAGTGGTTCTGGTAATTAACGAGTTCATCTACAGATGTGCTTAGGGTAGTGCCTGGCACACAGTAAGTGCTCAATCAATATTAGCTGTTTTGTGGTCATTTATTAGTGCCTTTTATTGAGTTTTACATTTGGCCCATTGTAAGTGATGCTGCACCTGTCATGAATGGTAGGTCCAGGCAGCCAGAGGCTGTGAGCCAGGCTCAGACCTTTGAGGCGGGCTCCCTGTTTAGCACTGATGGCTTAAAAGATGGTACCTAAACTTGTAAGATTTTGTTTGGATACCTCCAGTGATGGGGAGCTTATTTCCTGCCATAGAATCCTTGGTAGGAAGTTCTTTTTGGCTGCTGCCCTAAGTAGGGGCATGTCATTCTGCCCCTGCTTCCTTCTTCTGCCCTCTGTGGCCAGTCAGCAAGCTTGCTCCCATTTCTAAATGGTTCCCCCAGAACAGCAGGCCTCTGGTATTTCTTTTGTCATAGGAGGTGTGGCCCAACCGGGTTTTCAGCCTAGACAAGTGAGACAGACTTTTAAAGAAAATGTTAATAGCTCTATTATTACTCTTGATTTAAAAATGTAATACATGGTCATTAGAAAAAATCCAGACAATACAGGAAAATACGAAGAGGAAAGTAAAACCACACATCACCCCAGCAACCAGAGATAAGCACTGTTAACATTTTTTAATTTAATTTTTGAATAGACAATGCATTCACAGGGTTCAAAACTTTAAAAATCATAAAAGGATATTATTTAAGGAAAACGTCCTCCCTGCACACTCCTGCCCTCTAGCCTTTGCTTTCTTCCATACAGACTGAAAAATGGTTATTAATTGCTTACGTATGTTTCCAGAGATATTTTAAGATATATAAGGCTATTTAAAACCTTTTAAGATATTATCAGACTATTTTAAAGGATATTTAAAGCTCTATAAGGATACACACACACACACACACACACACACACACCACGTTTTTTCCTCCCCACCCCTGTTTATAATTACTGCTTTGTTTGTTAAACCGCACATAGCGGAACTCTTTTGCTATCCGTTTTCAAAAAGCAGATTTTTTTTTACCTTTTCCTATTATACTTTGTCTTCTTGGCCCGAATGCACTGTTTTAGACCTTAGGAGTCACTTGACATTCTTCTGTTGGCCTTTCCAGCTTTAGGACATCTTGTCATCTTCAGATGCATTTGCAGTGACGCCCTCCAATGACATGGCCTCCGAACAATGGAATCAATGCCCAGCCCAGCTTCAATCAACATAGGACAACAGTATTTTAGCCAGCCCACATTTTACAGAACTCAATGTGCTTCTCCTAGGAGAGTATCAAATACGTTTCTGAAATACCTGAAGTCCTCGCTCAGTGGTTTAATGATCCGGCGTTGCCGTGAGCTGTGGTGAAATACCTGAAGTGTTCCTTCTTGCATGCCTCATCCCAGAACTGCTGTTGAATGCAGAGGTCTGCACCTCTTTATGTAACTTTATTTTTTTTTAATGGCCTCACCCGTGGCATATGGAAGTTCCAAGTTTCTGGGCCAGGGATTGAATCTGAGTTGCAGCTGCCACCCACACTGTAGTTGTGGCAATTCTGGATCTTTTAACCCACTGAGCTGGGCCAGGGATCGAACCTGCACCTCTGCAGTGACCTGAGCTGCTGCAGTTGGATTCTTAATCCACTGTGACACGTTGGGAACTCCTGGACATAAATTAAAAAAAAATTTTTTTAAGGCCGCACCTGCAGCATATGGAAATTCCCAGGCTAGTAGGGGTCAAATCGGAGCTGCAGCTGCCGATCTACACCACAGCCACAGCAACGCAGGATCTGAGCCGCATCTGCAGCCTACACCACAGTTCACGGCAATGCTGGATCCTTAACCCACTGAGCGAGGCCAAGGATGAACTCGAGTCCTCAAGGATGCTAGTCTGGGTCATTACCACTGAGCCAGGACGCGAACTCCCCTGGACATAAAATTTCAAAGCAACCATTGTTCTCTTTTCTTGCTGTAATGTTCACAAATGACCGCAAACCACAGAGAACACTCCACCTGCCAGCTATGGTAATGGACTCCACGTATATTTTGTCGTTTACTCCCCCAAAGAACCTTATAAGGAAGGTGCTGTCACCACCTCCAACTTAGAGGTAAGGAAGCAGGCTCCCAGAGGTGAGGCAGCTTTGCTGGTATAGGAGGCGGAGCCCAGGTCTGCTGGCTTCCGGGACCCACCCTCTTGGCCTCCCCGCGTCTGCTGAGTGCTGTGCGGAGGGGTTTTGCTCGGAATGGGCACCGGCCTGCTGCGGCTGCATTGCCGCCATCCTGTTGGGCCTGCTTGGCACAGTGGCCCAGGCTCCTTCGTGGGTTCCCTTCTTCACCGGCTCCAGAAGGGCCCCACGCTTCCTGGCCCTTGTGAATATCCTTGATGCGGTTTTGTGGACGGTTAGTTCACAGGAACTGCAGCAGCAGGGGTGCGCCCGCCACCCTACTGGACCTGCAGGGCTTGTGAGGACTTGGTTGAAGTGTTATAAAGGGTAATGGAAGGCAGAGACTCAGGGGTGAGGCCTCTCGAATTCCAGCCAGGTTCCACCCCTTTCTGCTGTGTTACCTTAGACAAATCACCTAACCCCTCTGGACCTCAGTCTTCACATTTGTAAAGTGGGGAGATTCACTGTGATGACGCGTGGAAAATGCCCGGTGTCCAGGGGGCGTTCAGTAAATTACCATCATCGTTATGGCAGCCATTCCAACCTCGGGTGTCAGACTGCCCTTCCCCCGGCCGTCCTCGCCCTCCTCAGTTTCCCCCGCTGGTCCTTCTCCCAAGGGGCGGTTCAGGTCCTAGGCTGGGCAGGGTGGTGCTGGGCTACAGAGCCCCATCCTTGAGGCGCCCAGTGTGGGGTGCCACGGGGCAGCCAGGCCTGGGGAGAGGGAACCTGGGGCTGGCTCTCTGTCCTCCCCCCCAGCTCTGCCCGCCCCGTTCCATCGGCCTCTGAGTAAATACAGGTTCCCAGGTCCCTCCTGGGGGAGGATGGCTGCAGACACACCCCTCCCCCACCCTGCGGCTGCTCCGTCTCTTGGCGTTTCTGGGTCTCTCCTGTGGAGACACTGGCTTGTCTCCGTGGATCAGGGGCTCTCCTGGGAAGGGACCACGTGTCCTGCCTCAAACCAGGCTCTGCGTGGCCTTGGCTACATCTCCCCCTCCTCCGGGGTCTCCAGTGGTGGATGTGTAACCTTCCCCTCCCCTGAGATCACCCCCTCAAAACAGGTTCGAGGCTGCCCCACTCTGACGGCCTTGTCCCTCAGCATAGGGGTACCCAAAGGTTGTGCCTCTCCAGACCAGAGCCCTCTGGGGACCTGGGTTGGGTTTTCCCTCTCAGGAAGCCCCCTGGGGCTCAGCAGTGTATCTCACGCTTGGAGATGCTCAAAGTTTGCGGCTGTGCCCTCCCTCAGTCCAGGGCTCTCTGGGGACAGGGGTTGTGATTTCCCTCTCAGATTGGAGCTCCCAGGGGGTCAAGTTGTGTCTCCTCCCCTCAAGCCGGGGCTCTTCTGGGACAGGCCTGTCTCCTCCCTCGGACTGGCACGCTTGGGCTGGGCATGGTAGCCCCCGCCGCTGTCTGCCCCCACCATCCTGGCCAGGAGTTCAGTGCCAGGCAAGTAATTGAATTCCTGCACGTTAACAAGTCAATCATGGAGTCTTAATGAGTCCTGAGTAATCTCAGACATGCGTGTTAATTAAATAGCTGTCCTGGTTCTAATCCTCGGGAAGTTAATCATTGGGGAATTAGGAGGTGTCAGGCAGGGAACTTCATTAAGGCGGTGAGGGTGGGGCCTGGCGGGGGTGGGGGGAGGAGTAGGGAGGCAGGGGTGGGGGGGGGTAGAGGGAGCGGGGGAGGGGGGCCATCAGAGGAGTGGGGTGGGGCACATGGCTACTGGGATGCCACCCCCTCCTCCAGGCACCAGGCTCAGGAGTCTCCCCAATCTCAGTCCTTGCTGGTGGCCCCTGCAGCCCCGGGGCAGACCCCTATACTCCTTTACCTCTCAGCCCCCAGCCTGACCCAGCCCCGGCCTGCCCACTCCGGCCCTGCCCCAGGCTCCCATCTGGGAAAACTCAGGAGGAGGCAACAACATATAGAAAGGGCACACCGTAGGGTCATGTACTTCCTGCACAAGCGTGCATGAGACTAGGAAGCCTCTGTAAAGAGGTTCTCCAGATCCTGCTGGTGTTTGCCCATCCTCCACCCCGCCTCCACCCCCTCCGCTGTTCTCAGTCCCCCAGGAGGCATCATCTGCCCAGCCTCTCTGGCTTCCTGTGGGTCTGACCAAGGAGAGAATTCTGTGGGTGGCAGCCTGTTGGTCCCTAAAACCCTGCTCGCACCCCTGCAATAGTCCTGTCGCTAAACCTACTCTTGAATGAGTAGTCTCTTTCTTGCCACAGCCCTGACTGAGGTTTTGAACAACCACTCAGAACTTAGAATATGGCCCGACGGATTTCCTGTTGTGCCTCAGGGCTAACAAACCCGACTAGCATCCATGAGGATGTGGGTTCAATCCGTGATCTCACTCAGTGGGTTAAGGATCTGGCGTTGCCGTGAGCTGTGGTGTAGGTTGCAGATGTGGTTTGGATCCCGAATTGCCATGGCTGTGGCACAGGTTGACAGCTGTAGCTCCAGTTCGACCCCTAACCTGGGAATCTCCATATGTCACAGGTGCAGCCCTAAAAAGCCAAAAAAGAAAAGAAAAGAAAAGAAAAGAAAAGAAAAGAAAAAAGGCCCCATCAAGTGTGGCCACACCACACATTCTTTGCCATTCTTCCCACTGAGAATTGGAGTATGTTTTCTGTCCCTTCCAATTTAAGCTGTCCCTTGACAGCTTTTACCAGCGTCAGAAGTGAGATTGTCTAACCCCCAAGGCTCAATCTTAAAGGGATCTGCAACTTTCACTGATAATACTGCTTATAATACTCCCTCTTGGCAGCAGGCTGCGGGGTAAAGTCTGACTGCCCCGAGACCACCATATTGTGGGGAAGCCCAAGCTAGCTGCAAGGGGTAGGAGCAGTGTTGAGGCACCAGGCACATGAGTGAGATCTTGGACTTTCCAGCCTGATCCACTTGCCAGCTGAATGCAGCCAGTATGGGACCCCAGCTGATTGCACACAGAGCAGAAAAACCACCTGACTCCTGACTGAGTTCCTGGCCCACAGAGTAACAGAAGCAACCGTTTTAACCACTAGGTTTGGGGGTATTTTGTTATTGACGGTAGATAACTGACATGGTCATCAAATGTATCTGTTTCTTAGCTCTGTCATCCTCTTCTGAGGACACGTGTCACTGGACTTAGGGCCCACAGTCTGGGAGGATCTCATCTTGAGATCCTTACCTGAGTTCTATCTGCAAAGATCCTTGTTTCAGCAGGTCATATCTTGAGGATCGAGGTGGACATACCTTTGGGGGGGCCACAGTTCAACCCACTGCCCTGGATAATGTGGCTGCTGGAACTTCTGTAAGTCCTATGTTGGTAGTCCCCCCAGGACATGGCGGTCACAGCCCACAGTGATTCTTAGATGTCAATCTGCATCGGTTTCTCTGCATCCTTTTTTTTCTCCCCTGGAGGTAGAATCAGGGTACCTTCTCTGGCTGCATCCAAGACATGGCCACAGGTGCTGACCCAAGCACAGGGCACTTCACTAGACAGTCACCGAAGGTCCCCTTTCTCCGTAACCTCTGCTTTGTGTATCCAGTTCCCACATTATAGCATGAGGTTTCATGTAAAAAGCTCTCTGCAATCCAAACACCCAGAGATGGTAGGCTTCCCTGATGGCTGGGTCACTCCGAAATAGCCAGGGTCACCGATTGAGATGTGATCACACGTTCTCTGTGTCCTCACCGTCTAGCTCTTTGATGAACTGCCCTGGAGTCTGCTAAGAATTTGCAGGATTAACTCCTCTCTCTTCCAGGCCCCCACAGAGCTCCGTGGGAACATCTATGACTGCTTATTTTAGTCTCTGCTCTTCTTCTGTCAACGCTGAAGTTGCATTCCTGGCCCAGAGATGGGAGGATGAGATGATGGTTGGCTCACTTCAGCAGGAGATTTTTTTAGCCGTGTTCTGGTACCTGCCTGTTGGGAGGGATCCTTTGCTCCTCCCAGCCAGGTGGCAGAGGTGGCTTCACAGGCCCAGCTGTCTGTCTCAAAAGCTTCTGAAGGGAAGCCTCTGTTCTGCAGTTCCCCCCTCCTCCCCGCCTGGTTTACAGCCTTGGCTGTATCCTTGTTTGGATTTGGTTTGTCCTGGTTGACAGCCCCTGGGCCATGAGCACTGCCTCTATCTGCTCTCCTCTTCTGAAGCCCTCAGCACTCTCCACGGGTCTAGGCGAGGTGTGAGTCTCTGCCAGGTAGCAAATGGGCAGTGGGCTTGGTGATGCTGATGGGGATGAGGACTGCAAGCCTCTAGTTTCTAGAATCCATGTCCACATCTGCGCTCAGGCCCCTCATTCATCCGTGCATCCCTCTGGGGGACCAGCTCAGCCCAGAGGGACTCTCCAGTGAGCTGACCTGGTGTCCAAAGGGTGGGGAAATCTCAGTTCTCTAACTTTTTAAAGAAATCTGACTTCCCAGAGGCAGTCAAGCGTGATAATAAAAGCACAGGCTCTCGCCAGATTCCCTGTTTCAATCCTCTTTCTCTCTCTCTCTCCCTAGTTGTGTGATTTCAGACAAGTGACCTCTCTGTGCCTCAGTTTCCTCCACTGTACGGAGGCCAGAATAACACACCCACTTCATGGGTCTGGCAGTTTGAACAGGGCCTGTCAGGTAAATTCTCAGTGTGAATTATGACTCTTGAGGCTCAGGCAATGATCTGACCATATCCAGATCTGTCTTCTTTCTACCTATTTCCTTCATCTTCCCTTCCTCTTATAAATTTTTTTTTTTTGTGTGCTTTTTAGGGCTGCAACCGCGGCATATGGAGGTTCCCAGGCTAGGGGTCGAATCAGAGTTACAGCTGCTGGTCTACGCCACCGCCACAGCAACACCAGATCTGAGCTGTGTCTGTGACCTACACCACAGCTCATGCAATGCCGGATCGTTAACCCACTGAGCGAGGCCAGGTATCAAACCTGCAACCTCATGGTTCCTAGTTGGATTCGTTAACCACTGCGCCATGATGGGAACTCCTATATAAATATTGAATAGTGATGATTCTGGACCTTTTCTTTGCTGCCAGCTGGATGTCCTGGGATGAAGGGAACCAGGACTCTGTCCTCAAAGAATCGCAGACGCACGACAGACAGTGGGCTGAGGAGGCTGCGCCTGAGGGATGGAGAATCTGAAGGTGATTTCTGCCTGTGCTGTTTACTGAAAGCTGCACAAAGGGAGCAGATTTTAAACCTGACTTTAAGGGATGGGTTAGGTCAAGGTGGGAGGAGACATGACAAGTGACTCTGGGCAGACGGAACAGGAGGTGGGGAGCGCTGGTGGGTGCTGGGCCCCACGGGCGGCGACGATGGGTCCTGAGACACAGATGCTGGCCAGACAGGTGGGGATCAGCGCTGAAGGGCCTTCCATACCAGGTTAAAGATTTTGGCCTGTGTGCCCTAGCCTATCGGGGACCCCTGGCAGCTTTTGCAGACAGGCGAGAGGGCTGCCATGGGGAACTGAGAAGCCAGGTCGGTGCTGTAGGAAGGATGGAGGAGGATTTGATTAAGGGTCTCAAGTCCCAGGGGTTGGTTGAGAGGAACCCCTCCTCCCCATCCCGCCTTGCTGCTTCGCCCTGTGTGGGCACTGGGCTGGAGCCATTCTGGCAGTGGTAGGAAAGCTGGGTGGGCAGGCCCTGGGGTGGGGGTGGGGATTTGGGCGGTGGTGCTGATGGGAGAGTTTGCCCTGCGGCTGGGTTTCCTCAGGCTAATGGGATAATTGCTGCTGGACCTGGAACCTCCCCCAGGCTTCCTGTTTTGGGGGTGTGCAGGTGCACTGTGTCTGTATCCACGGGCACGTCCCCAGACCCGTGAGAGGGAAGGGGTTAGATTTTTCACTCCCCTCCTCTAGCCTGTGTGACTACGTGTGATAGTAACAGCTCACACTTCCTGTGATGTGCTGGGTACAGTTCTAGGTGCTCCTACACAGATGAACTCCTTTAACCCTCACGACAATCCAGGATGAAGGAACTGAGGCTCAGAGAGGAGAAGTCACTAACCCAAGGTCACACAGCAGTGAGAGGCTGGATCGGGATTTGAACCCAGGTGGTCTGGCTTCCGAGGGTTTGGACTCTTCACTAGCAGATTCTGTGGTCTCTTGGGTGGAAGTGTATCTGTGTGGGTTTCGTGGTGTGTGTGTGTGTGAGCGCTCAGCTCAAGGAGAAGGAGGAGGGGCAGGAACCAGCATTAGGGAAGACACCCTCCCCCCACCCCCCCCACCCCCCCCACTTCCTGCTGCCCAGTCTGCGGTCCATCTAGATGCTGGGGAGGAATGGATGGAAGGAAATGTTCTTGCCTGAAACACATCTACGGCTGGGGTAGCTGGGGGAAGACTGCTCAGATCACCGGGATGACCTGGAACGAGGTCACACAGCCTTAGCCCCCACTGGGTCTGCGTAGTATCCAAGTGACTGGAGAAAGCCAGCCTCCTGGGCCCTGGGGCTCCCCTCCCTCAGAATGCTGCTCACCCCCGCCCCGCCTCTCTGCCTCTGTCGCTTTCCATTCCTCTTCCTCCTCCTCTTCTTTCTCTCCCACCTCAAATCCCCTAAAGAAGGCGAAGGGAAACAAATTTGAAGTTGCCAGCAATGTCCAGCTTCGGCTGAGGCTGGCTCTACTCTCAACACTTTGATTCGGCATCACAATTAGCCTTTAATCCCTGGAAGATAACTTTATTTTCCTTGCTTTAGGGGAGTGAGATTAGCGGGGAGGATAATATGCGGATGGGGTGAGGATGGGAAGGAGGGGGATCGATTTCATGGAAACATTTATATTTTCCTATTTTCCCAGCTTCCTGGCTCCATCTCTGCAGTATGTATGGACTCAGCTCCCGCCCTTAACTTCACCTTCCCTCGGTCACCATCATTATCATCATCAAGGTCATCACCATGATGACTGGCATCACTGCAAACATTTATCGAGCACTTGCGTACAAGGTGTTTGCTGTGGCCCGGCTTTATGGGTTTCAAACACCATACAAAACTTAAGTGACTGTTGCCCCCCCCCCCCAGTGGCATAAGGAGTGTCCGGGCCAGGGACTGAATCTGAGCCGGAGTTGCGACCTGCGCAAAGCCTCGGCAACACCGGATCTTTAACCCACTGTTCGGGTACGGGGATCCAGTCCATGTTCCTGACACTGCAGAGACACCGTCGATCCTGTGGTGCCACAGCGGGAACTCTTGACTTTCCTGTTCACCTGCGGTGAAATGTAAAATCCTTATCCTGGCCGTAGGCACCTCCCTGGATTAATCTTCTAGCTTCTTGCTCACTTGCCCCAGCCATCCTCACCTTTTTTGCAGGCATGCTCCTGCCTCAGGGCCTTTGCACTTACCTTTCCTGTTGTCCGAACATTTCTCCCCTGATATCCACATGACTCCCGCTTTTATTCCATTTAGGTCTTTGCTCAAATGTCCACTTTACATAGGTATCTGCTCTGGATAAAACAGCATTTCCCATCACTCTCTCTTCTCCTTTCCATGCTGAATTTTTCTTCATAGTACTTATTACCACTTGAAAAATGATATTCTTCTTTTTTTTTTTTTTTGCCTTTTGTAATTTTAGGGCCGCACCCATGGCATATGGAGGTTCCCAGGCTAGGGGTCTAATTGGAGCGGTAGCCGCCAGCCTATGCCACAGCCACAGCAACGCAGGATCCAAGCCGCGTCTGCGACCCACACCGCAGCTCACGGCAACGCCGGATCGTTAACCCACTGAGCAAGGCCAGGGATCGAACCCGCAACCTCATGGTTCCCAGTCGGATTCGTTAACCGCTGCGCCACGACGGGAACTCCAAAAATGATATTCTTTGTTGTTGGTATATTTGTTGTCTGTTTCCTTAGGACAGTATGAGCTCCTTGAAGGAAGGGCTTTGTTTTGTTCCGCTCGATATCCCCAGTATCTATATGGGTGTCTGTTGTGTGCTTGTTAAATGAAGGAATGAGTGTTGACTTATTTAAGCCCCAAGAGGTAGCTACTCTTAATCATCCCCATGTAGAGTTAGGGAAACAGAGGCACAGAGAAGTTAAGTAATTTACTTAAAGTCACCGAAGTGTTAAGTGGTTCGGCTAGTTTACCAGGCTGGGCATTCTCATTTCAGAACCCTCCTTTGAACTGCTTTTGTCACTTAATTTCCTGTTTGCATCTGATTTGTAGGGGTGGCTGACCCCATGATGCTCTCTCTTGCTGACAAGTCAGGGGCAGGCTGAGTGGGCTGCAAAAGGCAGAATTTCCCACGACTCCTGTGTCTCCCATAGTCTTTTGCAGAAAGAGGGGACCAAATGGCTCTGGGTGAGGCACTCAGGACAAGCTGCAGGTGGACTGCCCTGCAGGTATGAGCGGAATAAGGATTCAGTACCTGCCTTTAACCCCCGCTTTCCTTGGTCACCACCATTATCACCAGCCTGGCTCTCCCTCCCCAAGCCTTTTCATTACTTTGGGGACAAAACAATTCTTTCTTAAGAAAAGCCCCACCAGAGCCGGTGAAATTGGGCCCGGGGCAAATCACAAAGGGATTCAATTCAGATTTCTTTGGCCAAAGGGATATCTTCCATGACTTTTACCCCTTCGTGTCCATAGCAACCTTACTGGTGTTTATGCAGATCAGGTGTTTGCCTTTCTTTCCTGGACACATGGAACACCACCCCTTCTAGGCCCTGTGTAGTTAGACAGAGCTGCGTGACCGTCCTAGTCAGTGATATATGAGTGGTGGAGACTGTGTCACTTCTGAGCCAAGGTGTTTAAGAACTTGAATGCTCACTCTTCCAGTTCTTGGAGGTCTTGTGTTCCAAGTGGTACAGATACAAGATGGTAGGTGGGGGTTCTTTCTGCATCAGCCTGGGTCCCCGGATTGCGCTGTGCAAGCATAGACCCTCCTTTTGCTGACTCTGACTGAGCCCTGTGGCGTGGGCCACAAATAAATCTTTGTTGTGTCATGTCACTGAGATTTGGGGTTAATTTGTTACCAAGGCTGGGCCTAGCTTTTCCTGACTAATGCTCTATTTCTGATCCGTTTTGTGTATCTTCAGTGTCAGTGGCCCATATCTCATTCGCCACCAGTGGGAGTGTAAATTAATACAACTTTTCTCGGAGACAGTTCGGCAATGCGTATATATGAAAAGCCCTAAATAAGTGTATTGTCTTTGATGCAGAAATTTCATTTCTAGGAATTTATCCTAAGGAAATAATTGGACAAGTTCAGAAAGTTGTATGGATAAAGAGGATATTCATCATATAAAATGGTGAGAAATTGGATCAGCCTAAATATCCCACAACAGCAAATTGCTTAAATAAATTGTGATTCGGCTTTACAATAGAGTACTGGCTCCTGCAGGCGGCACGGATTTATTGACATAGAAAGAGAGCTACATTCTTTTGTAGTGGAGGGGATGCATAATGTGAACCCCATCTTTGTTTAAAAAAAAACCTACATACATATTTGCATGAAAAAAGTCTACCTGAGAGTCTGCAAACGCTTAGCTATGGAAATTTCTGGGTGTGGAATCTCAGGCGGTTTAATCTTTTTGTTTTTATTTTGCCTCTCTTCAAATTTTTTTTCTTCAGTGACTTTGTATCATGTAAAAGTAAAAATTAAAGGGGAGAAAAAAATATCTGTGTGATCTCGGACACCTAAACCTCTAAGAGTTGTGATTTCCTTTTCTACGAAACAGGCATGAGGGTGCTCACTTCCCTGGGCTGTGGTGAGGATTCTGTTAAAACACTTATTAAAAAGCACCTGCTGGGCACTCCAGGCCCTTAGCCAGTGTTACCAGTTGTCTGGTTGGTTCATTAATCCAACCATCTATCCAGGCACTGTTTTTTTTTTTTTTTTTTTTTGCTTCTTAGGGCTGCATCTGCAGCACATGGAAGTTCCCAGGCTGGGGTTGATTTGGAGCTACAGCTGCTGGCCTACACCACAGCCATAGAAACGCTAGATCCAAGCCACATCTGCAACCTACACCACAGCTCACAGCAACACTGCATCCTTGACCCACCGAGCAAGGCTGGGGTTTGAACCCACATCCTCGTGGATACAGGTCAGGTTTGTAACCTGCTTTGCCGCAACAGGAACTCCTATCCATTCATTCTATAAGCGTTTACTGACACCTACTATGCGTATGGCTACACATGGATAGCCATGTTGGATAAAGATGATAGTGATAGTAAGAACAGCAAATAGCAAATAATAAGAATGGTACCTTGGTGGGACCAGGTACCATTGTAAGAACTTTACATTTATTAACCAGTTTTTATTTTATTTTATTTTATTTTATTTTATTTTATTTTATTGCTTTTCTAGGGCTGCAGGTGCGGCATGTGGAAGTTCCCTGGCTAGGGGTCCAACTGGAGCTGCAGCTGCTGGCCTACAAAATAGTCACAGCAACGCAGGATCCAAGCCACGTCTGTGACCTGCACCACAGCTCACAGCAACACTGGATCCTTAACCCACAGAGTTAGTCTAGGGATTGAACCCAGGTCCTCATGGATACTAGTCAGGCTCATTATTCCTGAGCCACAATGGGAATTCCCCTGCTGTCATCTTGATTTTAGTATAGTGAAATCCCTTTGGATCTCTGACACCCAGAACTGTAAGATGGTAAGTTCATGCTATTGTAAGCCACCTAGGTTGTGGTAATTTGTTATAGCAGCAATAGGGACGCTAATACTTTTTGCTAATATGAAAAAGTACACCTTTTTTTTTTGAATGTTAAACAAGCATTGTATTTTTGGGATAAACCTCATTTGGTCATGATATATTGTCAATTTTGTATGTTGTCAGATTTAGTTTGCTCAAATTTTGTTTAGAATTTTATAGCTGTGTTCATGAGGGATATTGGTTAGTGGTTTTCTTTTCTCATAGTGTCTTTGTTTGGCTTTGTTAGAGAAATGCTGGCCTCGAAGAATGAGTTGGAAAGTCTTGCATCTCTTTTAATTTTCTGGAAGAGTCTTGTTGAATTATTATTATGGCTTCCTTAAATTTTTGCTAGAATTCACCACTGAAATCATCTGGTCCTGTAGTTTTTTTGTTGGAAGGCTTTTGACTATAAATTCAATTTATTTAATAGATATAGGGCTCTTATATAGATATAGGACTCTTATACGTTACCTGTTTCAAGTGATCTTTAGTAATTTGTGTTTCAAGGAATTTGTCCATTTCATCTAGGTTGTCAAATTTCAACATTATCTATATGCCAATGATTCCAACATTCACCCTGAACTTTGGAGTCTTATATCCAGCTTGGAATAGTAATGGCTGGCACCTCAAACTCACCATGTTCAAAATGGAAACCTTGATTCTCCTCTCACAAATCTTTGCTTCCAGAGCTCCCGTCATGGTTCAGTGGGTTAAGGATCCGGCGTTGCTGTGAGCTGTGGTCTAGATCACGGGCATGGCTCAGATCCTGCGTTAGACCCCTAGCCTAGGAACTTCTAAATGCCGTGGGTGCGTCCTAGAAAGCCAAAAAAAAAAAAAAAAAAAAAAAAAAAAGAGAGAGAGAGAGAGAAGAAAACTCTTTCCTTCATACCCTTCTCATCCCGGGAAATATCCACCCAGATGTTCAGGCAAAAAGCCTTGATCACATTCTTTTTTCTTCTCTTTGCCTCTCATCCTGTATCAGTACCTCAGCAACGCCCTTTGGCTTGACCTCCAAAATGCATCTCACATCTGAGACCCTTTCATTATCCCCGCTACTGATTAAAGACACTATCATTACTCAACTGGAATCTTTCAGTAGCCTCCCAGTTCCAAACTAACTGTTTTCATTTCTCATCCTCTTACAGCATATTTTTCCTTCAGCAGCCATTGGGCCCTTAAAGATGCTGGCCGCATTATGACTGTTCAAAATCCTCCAATGTCTTTCCAACACAACTTAGGATAAAGCCCAGAGTTCTTATCATGGTGCCCAGGACCCCATATGAATACCTTCCACTACCTCTCTCATTTCGTCTCCTCTTTCTTCCTCACTCTACTCTGGCCACCTGGGTCTTCTTGCTGTTAGTGGAACGTGCCAAGGACCCCCCTCCTTTAGAGAATACTTCCCCTTTCCTTTGTTGGAATGCTTTCCCTTAGATACCTCCCTGTCAATCTCTTCATGGATCTCAGCTCAACTATTACGTCCTCATAGAGCCCTTCCATGACTGTCTAATCTAAGGCAGCGCTCCTGCTGTTCCTTCTCTGATTCTGGTTTATTTTCCATCATAGAATTTATTCCCACCTGATACCCCGTAGATTTATTTGTTCATGTGCTCATCATCCGTTTCCCTCAGTAGAATGCAGGCTTCACGAGGCAGGGACTTTGTCTTGGTTATTCTTGAGTTACCTATGCCTAGGAAAGTGCCTGGCATACGGCAGATGCTCAGTGAAGCAGACTGAATGAATGAGTGCTCTTCTTGGCCACTAGGTACCATCTACTTGCTGTGTGACTGTGGACAATTCCTATACCGTCAGGGCATGTCCTTGTCTAGTGGATACAGGCCCACTGACTGAAAGTCCACCCCCCAACGCCTCACCGTGCACTGTGCCAGATGAGCCCCGGGCTTTGTTCTTCGATTTCCCACCTGACTGGGGTGGGAGTTGGGGGCTGGCCCCGGTGTTCTCCATCCAGCACTTGATGGCTTCAAGCTTTACATTGTTATCATCACCACCAGGGGGTGCTCGATGCTTAGCTTCTGGACCAGGGGCTGTGTGGCTCCTGTGGTTCGTAGAAGTCACTGTGATTGACTATCATTTCAGACCCCGGTATGGAGGTAGTATAAATGTGTGTGGGGAATGGGACAGCATTTCTAGGAGCCCTCACTCCTAGGCTCAGGGCGTGGAGTCAACTCTTGCTATTCACCCTCCATGGCTCCCCACCTGGAGACAGACTCCAGGAAATGCTTCACGTGGATCTCCCTGGGCTCACTAGGATGGAAACTGTGTGGGGGCACTCAGTGCCTTCTCACGTGTCCTGGCCCCCCAGATCAATCACCTTGTGACAAGTCAACCCTTTGGCATCACTGAGCATGATGACTTTATTATTCTTGCTTAGGAAATCTAGAAGCATGAAGATTCCCACGACATACAGAATTTCCCAGGCCAGGGATGGAATCTGTGCCTCAGCAGTGACAATGCTGGATCCTTAACCCACTGAGCCACCAGGGAGCTCCATGCCTGGCACGTCTTACCCTGATATCTTCATGTGGCTCGTTCCTTCCTGTCATTCAGGTAGGTGACGGGCTAGATGTCACCTTCTCAGAGAGGTCTTCCCTGACCACACGTGTTCCCTCTCTATCTCACTAGCTTGCTTTACTTCCTGTAGAGCACTCATCACCACCTGAAATTAGTCAGTTACCTGGTTTAGAGTTGGCACTCTGTCTCCCCTGTCAGAATGAAAGTGTCACCAAAGCAGAGACCTTGCCCGATTTGTTCCCTGTGGGCCCGTCTCTCACTTGGCACACAGTAGGAGGTGCCCCACGGACATCCCTGAGCTCCGTGTCATCCATGCAGGTCTCCAGACAATAGGGCAGCCTCACGCTGACCCCTCCCTGGAGGCTCCAGGCTCTGGGATGCTCGGGGGCGGATGTGCCCTTTCCTCTCTGGGCCTCTTACTCCCTTACCTGCTCCCCCAGGAGCAGGCACCTCCTCAGACAGAAAGCCATGGAGTGTTTGATTTAAGAGCCAAAGGCATCAGGGCTCAGTGGTAACAAAGCTGACTAGGAACCATGAGGTTGCAGGTTCGATCCCTGGCCTCACTCAGTGGTTTAAGGATCCAGCGTTGCTGTGAGCTGTGGTGTAGCTCGCAGACGCAGCTCAGATCCCGTGCTGAACCTCCTAGCCTGGAACTTCCATATGCCGTGAGTGCGGCCCTAAAAAAAAAAAAAGGTGCAATAAATAAATAAGTAAATAAATCAATCAAAGCCAAGATATGAGAGGAGGAAGGAGGGACGCAGTGGATCCCTGGTGAGCGCCAGCCCCTGGTGTGCTGAGGGGGGGAGTCCAGCGGTGGCAGAGGTGCTTGATGCCTTTGCTGTTCCACACTCATGCTAAGTGAGTGGATGGGCTTCTGGCCATGCTGACTGCCCCGTGTCACAGTGTATGTTCCCTGTCTGGGGGCCGCAGAGGGCACCTTCCTTGCCATGTGAGTATGAAGTGCCCAAGTCCCCTCTACCCCACCTCACCCCCCAGTGCCACGAGGGCCCACATGCAGGACAGCTCGGTGACTGGGTGGAGCACAGACAATGCAGTAGGAGATGGAGTGGTGCTTTGGGTCAAGAAGACCTGAATTAGATTTCTGGCTCAGTCACTTCTGTGCTGTGCGACCTTGGGCAACTGACTTCCCCTCTCTGAGCTAGGAAGAAATGAAATCTGGTTTCTGGCACTAGTTCTGGACCTCTACCCTCCAGGCCCAGCCTTTTGTGTCTAGGCTTCCTGGCCATCTTTCAATGCCCAGAGTAAAGGGTCCTTCCTCTGGGAAACCTCCACCACCCCTACCTTGGGACTCAGGTTCTTCTGGCCCTAGAGTCACCCTATCTCTATAGCACGATGGTGTTTTCTATCTAGATGTCTCTCCCCTTTCTGGACCAGGACGCTTGTGGGCAGACCTGGGGCTTTTTTCTTTTCTGCATCATTCATGCCCAGCATGGGGACAGGCACACCACATTACGGTGTCGTAGACACATTATGATACTATTTCATACCCATTTAAATATGAACAAACTGAGGCTCAAAGAGATCAGGCAACCTGCTTGAAGTCGAATGACACACAAGTGACTGGTGGTGTGCTGGTCAATAATTGATAGCCAACTCTCCAAACAAGCAAACAAACAAAACACCTCAATTTGTGGTGTTTGCCAATTCCGCCAGTGTAAATACTCCCATGGAATTCCAAGCCACCAACATGCATTGCTGAACTTGAAGTTGGGAAAAGATATTCACAACTGGCTCTTGTGAGTGGGTGTGGGTCAGCTTCGGTACCCCATGGGGCAAAGCTGAGATTCAGCCCAAGCCTATGGGATGCTGACTAATGGGCATTCTATTCTAGATTCCTAAAATCCGATATTAAGTGAAAAAAAAGTAAGGTGCATAAGAGTGTATATAAAGGGGGAAAAAGAATATATGTACATAGGAAAGAATAAACATGCGTTATGTACATATTTGCTTGTGTGTATGAATCTCGAAGTTATCTGTCAGAAACTGTTTTTTCCCAGGAGGGAAACTGGGTGGCTGGTGGACAGGGTGGGAGAGAGATTTACTCTGGGTATCCCTAATATTTTTCTTTTTGGCTGCCCTGCATCATATGGAGTTCCTGGGCCAGGAATCAGATCCAAGCCACAGTTGCAACCTAAGCTGCAGCTGTTGCAACTGCCAGATCCTTAACCCACTGTGACGGGCTGGGGATTGAACCCGCGTCCCAACGCTCACAAGATGCCGCCGATCCCACTTCACCACAGCGAAAACTCCATGGGTATCCTTTATACTTTTTGAATTTTGAACCAGGCGATTATATTAACTATTCAAAAAAAAGAAAAAAAAAGGGACTACACAAACAACAAATCCAAACCAGTAATCAACGGCAAACAGACGCCGGGCTGGCAGCTCTTTGCCAGGCAGGTCTGTGGGTCTGGAGCTGGGCGGGGTGTGCTGAGTGGCTTGGTTGGGGCTGCACTGACTTTGGCAGCCCTTGGCATGTGCTGCCAGGCTGGTGGGGGCGGTGGGGAGGCCACTGTCTTCCAACGGAGCATGGGGGATGTGTGCACTCGTTTTAATTCTCGCCCATGTGGCTTGGTCACTGAGACCATGGCACTGCACTCTAAACTCAATTAGAAATTTAACAAACCTTATAAATCCTCCCCAGCCTGAGCCTTGTAAATCTCCAGAGTGGGGCAGGCTTAGCATTTATCCATCTCGGGCTTAATGACCTCCCCAGCCCAGCTTGGGAATGATTCAAGGACTGGCGACAGGTCTAATTAGTGAACACAAACTGCATCCTGGGAAAGGTGAGGAGGAAGAGTCAGCCTGGTCCTGGCCCCAGGAGGCATTAGGGAGGCCAGTCCTAGCTCTTGCCCAGGCTGGACCTCGGGGCTGTGGCACGTGGTGGGAGGGCGCAAGGAGGGCATGGCGGGTGCCTGACTGACCTTCATTGTTAATACAGCCCTGTTGGTGGTGTGACTCTCTCATGTTGTTTGGGGAAGGCCGTTGTATGATGTGCCACTCATATGATGTGCATAATGTGCCACTCGTAACGTTACTGCGTTGAGAGCCGGGTGGGACTCGTGCAGTTTCCTGGTGAGATCCCAGGCTGTGCTGATAACCTGTGTGGTGGGTGGGGGAGGTTCTGAGGGTGGGTTCTAGTCTTCCAGGGCCCGAGGGAACTGTGTTCCAGAGCAACACAGGTGACATCAGAGGGGGTCCAGAGAGCCTTATTTTTAAGGGTGTACATTTCAGGTTGTGAGAAGATGGATTTTTCCAGTCAAGCTACTTCTCCACGTGAGGTAGTAATCTCCCCATCAGTCGAGAGACAGCCCAGGATCCTCTACTATTTTTTTTTTCTTTTTTTAGGGCAGCACCAATGGCATATGGAAGTTCCCAGGCTAGGGGTCTAATCGGAGCTACAGCTACCGGCCTACACCACAGCCCCGCATCATCACGGATACTAGTCAGGTCTGTTTCCGCTGCACCACAATGGGAACTCCCAGGATCCTTTACTATTAATGAAGCCCGAGCTGTGTGTCAGGCTCTTTCCGCATCATCTCATGTTGTCTTCAGGCCCCGATCTTGCAGATGAGGAAAGTGATGTTCAGAGAGGTCAGGTGACATGTCCCAGGTCATTCAGCACCAAGGTTTGTTGAGGGCCGGCCTGCTTGGCTTCGGAATCTGTGGCTGCCCCGGCACGCCTCCCCACTCTGCTGAAATGCGCCTCACCTAAGGGACACTTCTGATGGTTCCGGGCGCGAAATGATGAAAGGCCTCAGAGCCACAATCTCCTTGGCAACAAGGGCCGCTTTAACAGACTGTTCCACCATGTTCCATGCTGGGCTGGGAAGAGGTGGGTCCCCTCGAGTCTCTCTCCTTTCTCTTTTGCTCATTGCCTGGTCTCTGTTTTCTGTCCTCTCCCAGCCTCCTCTGGCCTCTGTGTCTGGCCCCGATTCCCAGCACCCACTGGGTTATTTGCCGGGAAACTGCGGGTGGGGTGGGTCTGTGCCCCCTTCTTTTACCCAGCACCCCTGCGGCTGGGATGCAGGAGGCAGAGCTGACCCTGCGACCTGGGGGGTTGGACGCCAGCTCTCAGCCCACCAGTGCTTCAGACCCGCCTCCCTGCCCCTGACCCCAGAGCAGTCACCAGGAGGAGGCCCAGGTAATTGGTTCCGTCCAAGCCTCACCCTCAGTGGCACGAAAGGGAAAGTTATAAATATTTTTATCTATAACTCACGAGGAATAAAAATTTAATTACACTGAAAAATTTAAATTTCATAAGAAATAAATATTAATCCTGGAGAATGACTTTTGTGGGAAGTTAACTTTCAGATGTCGTCAATCTGGAGAGGTGCCTGGGGTCTGGGAGGGAGGGGGAAGCGCCCTGTTTGGGCTCCTGGTCTGAGATCGGGAGCTTCACTCCACAGGCTGAGGGCCCATGGGCCCAGATCTCCACCCAGCAACGGGCCTGCAGCAGCCCCCTCGCTGTCTGCAATGGTAATTGATTAGCTGCCATGTCCAGACATTTTTCTGGGGCTGGGATTTTGCAGGAAAGGAGACAATGTTTGTGTCACGTGGAGTGTAAGGTATGCAGAGGCAGACGCTAAGTGAATAACCCCGAATGGAACCCTTGACCTGGGCTCAAACCTCCGGCCCCTTGCTTGGTTCTATTTTATTATTATTGAGATTGTACTTAAAGAAATTCAAGTACAACACAAGCGCGGAAAGATGCACAAAGCATAAGCAATGAATGATGATAGTCTATAGGAAGGCACGCTGCTGAGGTCACGGAATTCAACGGCAGCTCGTGTGCTGGACCTTTGGGGGAGGGGAGGGCCCTGCCTGGAGGACCTTGGCAGACGGCTTGATAGATGATTCTTGCTGCCTGACCAGGGAGGGAATGATTTGGGAGTAAGGTAGCCTATTATTAGTAATAACATCTCAACATAACATGCCAGGCCCGTTGTAAGGTGCTTTATGGGTATTAGTTCATTTAACCCTGACAAAGCCCCACCGAGTAAGCGCTGTTATCACTTCATCTTACTGATGAAAAAACAGAAACACAGAGAGGTTAAGCAAGGCGTCCAAAGTAACACAGCTTGTGGGAGGCATAGCCAGGTTAGACCCGAGTCTGTTGGCTTAGAGCCCCCAGGGTCCTCTGAGATGGGAGAGCCGGTCTTGGCCTCGGGAGGCTTGGGATCCAGGGTCCTTTGGAACCTCTGCAAACCTTTGGATGTTTCACACCTGCTCTGTGGCTTCAGTCAAGTCTCTCAGCCTCTCTGAACTTCAGGTTCCTCTTTTGAGAAATAGGGGTAAAGATCCCTATTTTGGGTCACCAGGGTTTGTATGGGGCTAGAAAGGGGTGGTAGAGGTGTTGAAACCCTGATCACAGGGATAAAGCTCATCCTAACGGTGGCCCGCGCTGGCCCCCGTGCTGATGGGGGTACCCCGGGTGTTTTATTCACCCACTGCTGCAAGCTGCCTCCCTGCGAGGCAGACCCTGTTGTCGTTCCCACCTGATGGGTGAGGAGCCTGAGAAGGGTGGGGTGGTCAGAGATGCTGCCAGTGGGGCATGGCAGGGGGAGGGGGTGCTGCTCTGTCTGGGCAGGGAATTGGGGGCGGGATTTGGGACCTACATTCTAGGAGGGGGTCCCACTGGAGCAGAGGCGAGGCGGTCGATGTGTGCAGGTTGTGTTGAGGGCGCTGAGAGGGTGGGCTGGGTTCCCAGCTGCCGGTCTCACCTGCTTCCTCATTCCACAGATGCTAAAACTGAGGCCATCCTGGCCTGGGGTTGCAGAGTCTGGGTCTGGGGCCAGGCCACACCGGAGTGGAGGCGGGGGGCCATGAAGGGGGGACCTTGGACATGATCCTGGCAGGCGAAGTCCTTAGCCCTTGAGCCAGAGACCAAGGCTGAAGTGGGTAGCTGGGCCCAAGTGCTAGGCTGGGGCAGTGCCCAGAAGGTCTTGTCCTGAAGCTGGTGGCGGTGCAGGACAACACATGGCCCATGTGTGGCAAAAAGAGCCCAGAGGAGGCTGGAGCCCATCTAAATTTCCCCTTGATGACCCTCCTTGGAAGCGGGTGATAGAGACAATTCTCCCGGAACCAGATGGGCCAGGTCCCCTCCTTAGTGCTGGAAAACAGCCTGAATTCCTATGTGGCTGCCCTAGGACCTTGACCGGGGTACTTCTGGCAGCAGCTGGGAAATCCAGCTTCTGCAGCAAAAATGCTTCACCCTCCCCCCAGGCGCCTCTCCCCCATATACACATTCTCACATGTTCCGGTGTGGACATGTGTGCTGACAGCCACGCGTGCACACACGGACGCTTGTGCACAGGCACCCCTGCAACCGTAGATAGATTCGCAGTGGTTCGTGTGGCCCCGGAATCCACACTCCCGGCAGCGTTCCGCTGATGGAATGCTGTAATATTTTTCTATTAAATGTTGCATTTGTTGTGCCTTTTAGTAGCTCCCCTCATTAAAAATGATATTATCCCCATAAATAAGCCGGCGCCCGAGAAGAGCGCCCGACTCCATTTCTCTTCCTAATTGAGACACTTAGCTTTGATTTGCACATCGGCACGTACCGAGCGGATTAATTTTCAATTAATGTTCCCGGGCGGGCAGCCGCAGGCGGTGTGGGCTCGCAGCCCAGTGGCCTGGGAGCAGGGGCGGGTGGGGACCAGGAGGACCCAGCGAGAGTGGCTCTCTGTTTCACGGCCGCTGGACAGAGAGCACTGGGGACTGTCCGGGGCTTCGTGGTTCGGTTCTTGGTGGGAAAGTGGACCCTGGGGATCTGTCTTGTGGGAAGCCCCCTCCTCCCAGATGCTATGGGCTGAGTGTTTGTGTCTGGCTCCTCCCCGCATCCTCCCCCCTGCCCCAAATTCACGAGTTGAAGCCCTAAAGCCCCCATGTGATGGTGTTGGAAATGGAGCATTTGGGAGGTAGTTAGGTCAGGCAGATGGAGCTCTTGTAATGGGATTAATGTCCAAGAAGGGACACAAGAGGGCTTGCTCGCCCTCTGCTCTCTCCCATGCGAGGATACAGGTTGCCGTCTACAAACCAGGAAGCAGCCCACAACCCCCTCCCGACACTGGATCTTCTGGCACTTTCATCTCAGACTTCCCAGCCTCCAGAATTGTGAAAAACAGATGCTTAAGCCATCTTGTCTAGTAATGAGTGATGGCTGCCTGGATAAGACACCAGGAAAGGGGCCCCAAACTCTGGATGGAGCCTGGGTTCTACAACCAGAACCAGGCCCGGAATGGGTCCCCTTCCTAGCAGCGTGCCCCTGGACCATTCACGTTTATCTTCCCAAGACTTAAGTTTCCTCATCTGCAGAGTGGGGCTATTAAGATGAAGGGACTTGGAGTTCTTGCCATGGCACGGTGGGTGAAGAATCCGAATGCAGTGGCTCGAGCCATTGTGGAGGCACAGGTTTGATCCCTGGCCCAGCACAGTGGGTTAAAGGATCCGGTGCTGTCTCAGCTGCAGCGTAGGTTACAGCTGTGGCTTGCATTCAGTCTCTGGCCTGGGAACTTCCATATGCTGCAGGTGCAGCCATTAAAAAAAAAAAGACGAAGGGTTGTGTGGGGATGAAATAAGGTGATGGGAGCAGGGCCCGGTGCTCAGCAATGTCAGCTCTCCCCCCCGCTTTTCCTCCTGCTCCCTTCTCCTCCATAAGTCTGGTTTCCCACCCGTCCCCTGCCCCTCTGCCTGGCCAGAACCTTCACCTTAGACCCGCACCTGTGAACGGGAGCCTCCCTGGCCCACCTGAAGCATCTGTCTCCTCCTGGCTCCAGTGGCCTCCCTCCCCTTGGAGCCTGTATGTCTCCAGTGGCTCAGGATACGGGATACAGTCATTGGCACCCCTGGGAAACCCTCCACTCCAGTGGAATGAGCAGGACATGGTCTCTCCTGCTCAGCTCAGGATGTCTGTTCCGGTTGTGGCTCAGTGAAAATGAACCCGACCAGGATCCACGAGGACGTGGGTTCGATCCCTGGCCCCGCTCATTGGGTTAAGGATCTGGCGTTGCTCTGAGCTGTGGTGAAGACGCAGCTCGGATCTGGCATTGCTGTGGCTGTGGCATAAGCCGACAGCAGCAGCTGATTCAACTCCTAGCCCGGGAACTTCCGTGTGCCGCAAAGTGTGGCCCTAAAAAAAGCAGCTACCTCCTGGTCCCGCCCTCAGCCCTGGCCTGCAGTTCCCCTGAGCCTCTGCCTCCTGTGGGTTTGGCTTTCCTTGGGGGACCTGTATAAAACCACAAAGCTGGAAGTCTCTGTCTCTGCCTATTGTCACAGTCAGACACACAAGTCTGGGAGCCAAAAAAATGGAAAAACCACTTGAATATTCCTTGAAGACTTTTGAAGAACACTAAGGAAGCTTTTATTCACAACAAATACCACTGCATCTTAAAACCCTAGTTTCTTCTCTCTCTCTCTCATCATCACTATGTATGGATCTAACAGGCATGGCTGCTGTCTGCCGACCCTCTCTCAGGACTCCCCCAAACTCTTCCTTAAGCCTGGCTCTGGTCCCAAGGTCGCAGAATGGTGACTCAAGGGCATATCTTGTTCATAGACTTACTAAGTCTGCACAATATTGCACATATATTTTTTTGCAATGGTGGGTGACATTAAAAATGTTGGGATTTGGGAGTTCCCGTCATGCTCCTCAGAAAAGAATCTAGCATCCATGAGGATGCAGGTTCAATCCCCGGCCTCGCTCAGTGGGTTAAGGATCCAGCATTGCCGTGAGCTGTGGTGTAGGTCAAAGATGTGGCTCGGATCTGGCGTTGCTGTGGCTGTGGTGTAGGCCGGTAGCTGCAAGTCCTATTAGACCCCTAGCTTGGGAATCTCCGTAGGCTGTGGGTGCACCCCAAAAAAAGACCAAAAAAAAATGGGGATTTCACATAAAGATCTGCATTTCCAGCTTTCCTTGAAAAGTCAGCTGTGGCAACACGGGGCCCTGATGGAGCTGTAGGCTCTCCGGCTCCCTGCAAGGCCTGCCCCTCTCCTTTCTGATGCCCACCTGGCTTTTGTCAACATTTGACTGCATGATCCTGGCTCTCATGTCCCCCTCCCCCTTCTGGGCCTACCAGTTTATTTCTTACAGCCAGCCTTGGGACCTCTCAGCTCTCCCCTTCACTGTTACCAGACCCCTCCTGGGCAGGTAGGCAGGAGGAAAGGGTGTGAGCATTCTCACATTCGTATTATTTTCTCTTTGGCACCTGCAAGATCAGCCCCTAAACCCAAGGTCAGGGCAAGTGCTTCCAGCTCCCGGTCCCTGATGGTAGGGACTCCTCTTTCCCATCCTGGCTCCAGGGCCTCTTCCCAGACCAGTTAAAACTTTCTCTCTTCAAAGCAAACCATCCCCGGCTCGGAGGTCTCCCATTGAAGCAGAAGAATTTTCCAGACCCAGCTGCTCTCTCTTTTGGAGACACCTGCTTTCCAAATTGCAGTTCCTTCCTGGCTGAGGCTCAGATTTTTCTTGAAAATCCCAGCTCCTTCCTAATAGCACCTGCTGTTGCATCTTCGGAGCTGTCCTGCTCATCCTCAGAGCCTGGCCCCTGGTGTCACTGACTTTCAGACAAATGCTGGGAGGTTGTAGAGCTTCGGGGCTAAGTGGGCCGACTCAGGCCAGGAGACCTGGGTCCCAGTCCTGGTTCTCCTGCTGAGCTGATCAAGTTACGCCATCTCCCTAAGCCTCAGTTTCCTCTGTAACATAAGGATGATAACAATAGTACCTAATTCTCCCATCCAAGTATTAACCAGGCCCGACCTGGCTTAGTTTCTGAGATGAGACAAGCTTGGGTGGAATGGTGGTAGACTAATCGTACCTAATTCTACTTAATATTCTTAATAAGAAAAGAGTCTGAAACTAATGTTTTATACTATAAAACTGTAACTTATAGTACACTTAAAATTAACGCAACATTGTAAATCAACTATATTCCAATCAAATTTAAGAAAAGATAATACCTGTTCTTAGGGGTGCTGTGCCAATGAAATGAGAGAAAGCATTTCGCACCTTGGTATTCAAAGGATGGTTTTTAGACCATCAGTATCTCCTGGGTGCTTGTTAGAAATGCTGAGCCTCAGGCCCCAGACCTGCAAACCTGAATCCGCATTTTCAACAAGGTGCCCAGGAGTTCCTTGCACACAGTCAAGTTTGAGAAACTCTGAATTAGCGCAACTCCTTGGTACAAGGGAGGGACTCACAGGACAGAGGTAGCTGTCCTGATTATTTTCAGTCTAAGGAGCATCCCTATATTAAGGCAGATTCTGGTGCTGTGAGCAAGACTGGAGCTCAGTCCTGGCTCTGAGGTTTTTTTTTTTTTTTTTTTTTTTGCCTTTTAGGGCTGCACCTGTGGCATATGGAGGTTCCTGGGCTAGGGGTCAAATCGGAGTTGCAGCTGCCAGGCTACACCACAGCCACAGCAACGGGGGATCCAAGCCATGTTTGCAACCTACACCACAGCTCATGGCAACGCCGGATCCTTAACCCACTGAGTGAGGCCTGGGATCGAACCCGCATCCTCATGTTTCCTGGTCAGATTCCTTTCTGCTGCGCCACGACGGGAACTCCGACTCTGAGAATTTGTATCGTGTGCCCACGTCAGCTTTCTCCCCGCCTCATGTTTCCCATCTGTGACGGTGGGGCACGTGGCGCCGTCTCCTGGCGCTGATTGGAGAGTTAAATAAGATCAAGCAGAATGTGCTTCAGAGAGTTACTGAAAGTGATTCCGAGACCTCAAACCTTTCAACGGCTTTTTGTACACATTTTATTTACACTTTCTGCTATTGCCGTTTTATTTTTTTTTTTGCCTCATTTGGGCCACACCCGTGGCATATGGAGGTTCCTAGGCTAGGGGTCTAACAGGAGCTGTAGCTGCTGGCCTTGCCACAGCCACAGCAACGCGGGATCCGAGCCGGGTCTGCGACCTACACCACAGCTCACGGCAACGCCGGAGCCTTAACCCACTGAGCGAGACCAGGGATCGAACCCACAACCTCATGGCTCCTAGTCGGATTCGTTAACCACTGAGCCACAATGGGAACTCCAGCTGTTGCCATTTGATAACCAAGTGATGAGGTCAAGCTCTTTAGTGAATTAGGTAGAGAAGTGAGTCCTGTCCCAGGACCTGAGGCCATGAGCAGTGCCAGACTCCCCCCAAGAGCCCCAGATCAGCTGGACCGGGGCACAGCAGGTCCTGGGAACTTCCTGTCTGCCCCTCCCACAACTACGACCAGCAGGGTGCCCCGGGCTGTATAGTGCTGTTGGCAGATTGCTTCTTTTTTGTGTGTTGGGGGTGGAGGTGGCTGCAGACCAAGGCAGGAGTGGGGACAGGAAGGATGGGGCAGCTCTGGGATCTGATGGTTAATTAAAATGTCCTCATAGGCGATCAATCCCCAGTCAATGGCTTGAATCCGCAATGACCCGGCTCCTCTCTGGCAGCGCACGTGGCCTTCCTGGGGGTGGCAGGAGGCCAGGCTGTCCTCCTTTTGGTCCTTGGAAGCCCAGCCTGGGACTGTGCTGTCGATGCTGTCTCCAAAATATTCCTGTCTTGTTTCCGTAATAGCTTCTGTCATCGCTCTTGACAGGCCAGCCATTAAGTCTTTGGCAAAAACGGTAAGAATTATTAACATATGAGGTTTTATATTATTTGACAGCTGTCGGCTTCTTTGGAATCCACATCACCCTGTCCCCTCCCTTCCCTCCTACCGTCCCCCTTGGCATCACCCCTCCCCGCCCCAGGAGGGTGGGCGGGGCCTCCGAGTCACTGGAGGAGACACGCACCTGTCACGCTTGGCTCACAATTGCTCCGGTGCGTCTCTGAAATGTTTCTGGAGGCCCGGCACCATGCCCCATTTCTGGTCCTACCCTGGATCCTTTCTCAGCCACACCCCTGGCTTTAGTGGTTTCTGCGAGAAACCGTAGGGTTCCATTTACCTCCCAGCTCTGCCCCAGACCCACCTGCCTTCTCTCTCCAGGACATTTCCTCTCTGATGCTCCAAAGACTCCATCCTGGCTCTTCTTCCAGGTCCCCATCCAGGTGCCCGGCTCCAGCATCCATCCCGTCTCCCAGGCTAGAAATCCGAGGGTCACGCTAGTCTCCTCTCCCTCTCGCACTCCTTTAGTCTCGGGTTCCCAGTCGCTGTCCATTCTGCTTCCCAGAAGCCTCTTGGCTCTCCAGTCTCCTCCCCATCCCCGTTGCTTCGCCCTGCCTGGACCTCCATACCTGTTTCCTCATCATGGGGGCGAGCGCGCGCAGGGCGGGGAGGGGGAGCTGCTCTGACCCCCTGGGGCCCCAAAGCCTGAGCCTTTCTCTGGGGCTGCAGCTGTTCCCTCCACCCAGGCAGGCAGGGACCACCAGAGAAGTGGCCCTCCTTGCTTCTCACGGCCCTTCTCGGCCAACTGAAGGCCAACAAGCTGAAGCTGGCTGATTACCTAGATGTGGGTAGGGTGGCTGAGGCCTGGTCCACACGGCTCCCTGAGGTCCCCAGTGGAATGGAGCTACGTTTCCCCATTGCGGTAATTGGTGTGTTAAAGGCTCGCTCCTCTGCTTTCTCCACTTCCCCATCTCCCTCCCCCGACGCGGGGCACCCTGCCCAGGTCCCCTCAGGTGCCCTTCCTTGTAGTGCAGGGCTGTCCTACTTCCAAAAGCTCTCAGCATTTCTCTGGGGCTGCAACCTGCTTTCCTGGGATCGTCTTCCAAAGAAACTGTTTGCGATCCTTGCTCAGAGTCGGCTACTAGGATATCCCCAACCAAGACAGGACTCGCGGTCTGTCCTCGCACGGCTAAGGCTGGGCCTTGGGGTACACACGTGGGATTCTTTCACTCTCTTCCTGGAATTGTATGAGGAGTCCTCAGTTTTTCGCCTCTTATTCCACCAGGCTGCAGCAAAGGATCCAGAAAATCTGAATATATACAACATTTGGGGCTGCAACTTACGTTCCAGAAGCAGACACCACAGGCCTCAAAGAGTGTGCTTTTCTGAGATTTTCCTTAGGTAAAGTTTTGCATTTACACGGCCATTGAGTAATAATACTGATATGGGCCATCAATGCCTAAGAGAAAAACATTCGCAGATATCAAAACATATCACCAAGCTATCCTAAATAAAACTGGTGTTGGTTAGCACAAGAATTAACAAGTTAACAGAGATGTCTAAAATAGGAACCTGGAGTTCCTGTTGTGGCTCAGGGGAAACGAATCCAGCTAGGAACTGTGAGGTTGCATGTTTGATCCCTGGCCTCGCTCAGTGGGTTAAGGCTCCAGTGTTGCCATGAGCTGTGGTGTAGTTTGCAGATGCGGCTTGGATCTGGCTTTGCTGTGGCTGTGGCGTAGGCCGGCAGGAACAGCTCTGATTGGACCCCCAGCCTGGGAATCTCCATATGCCATGGGCATGGACCTAAAAAGACAAGACAAAAAAAAGGCAACAAAAAAAACCCAAAATAGGACGCTAATAAAAGATAGATGTGACATTTCTAATTAGTGTAGAGAGGCTAGGTTAGTCATGAGATGGAGAAGTAGTTAATCATTTGGGAAAAATAAAGACACTTTATAAATTCCAGACAGATAAAAATGTGAGTATAAAAAAAGGAAATCATAAAAGAACTAGAAGAAACAAGGTGATAATCTCAGGGTGAGGTGGGCTTTCCCAAGGACACAAAGGAAGAAAGCACAGAAGGAACTGTGAGAACAGAAAAAATAAAAATAAAGAATCCTGAAGCTAAAAAGCAGACCACCGGGAAAGTAGGTGAAGAAACTAAGATTCAATTAAATCAATCTCCATCTTTGTTGGCTCCTGACACCTAGTATTAAAAATTAGCAGAAGCTGGAATAAGTCCTGAAAAGGCAAACATTTGGTCATCTGCTCATGAAAGTGCTCACCCTCATGATCAGGAAGTTCCTGCTGGCGTCTAACCTGTAGCCTTCTTGCTGCACTGGGAGCCTTTTCCATTGTTCAGGTCTTAGGGTCTTTCCTGGAAGTGACTTTAAGCATTTTGTGTGACTCCAGAACATCCAGGCCAAGAGGACTTAGGTTTCCCGTGTTAGGAGATACTGTTCAGCCACCACACGCCAGGTCCAGGAGAATTTGGGCTTCTCTGCATGTTCACTGGATCTTCAGCCCGGACACACACAGGTCCACAGCTGGTCCTTGTCTCATGCAGTCAACCCCACTGTCCCCATCTCTACCTTGAGTCCACCCCGACCCTACCCAGATCTTGTATTGAGTCCCATTCAGAACTTTCTCTGGATCCCTGTCTTGTTTGTTTGTTTTTTGTCTTTTTGTCATTTTAGGGCTGCACCTGCAGCATGTGGAGGTTCCCGGGCTAGGGGTCTAACAGGAGCTGTAGCCGCTGGCCTTCGCCACAGCCACAGCAACGCAGGGTCCGAGCCGCATCTGCAACCTACACCACAGCTCACGGCAACGCCGGATCCTTAACCCACTGAGCAAGGCCAGGGATTGAACCCGCAACTTCATGGTTCCTAGTCGGATTCGTTTCCACTGAGCCACGACAGGATCTCCAGGACCCCCTGGAGTCAGTTAACCATCTGACTCCCACTGACCATCCCGAGCCTTGGCCGGAGCCCCCACGGCCAGGTCCTGTCCAGCTGGGCTGCTGCTCGGAGCAGGCGGGCTGTGCAGGGAACAGATGGGCTCCCCGTGGACGCGGCAGCAGCGCAGAAGCTAATCCACTTTTATCTCGTTATGGTGACAGCCACCCTGTTAAATGGAATGGACTATCGATTCAGGGCTCACTTCCAGCCCGAGGATTTTCCATCACAGGCCTGAGTAGAATAGGAGAAAAGCAACACTTATTAACTCTGGTGCCAGTCAGGGAGAGGCTGGGGTGGGGGCAGAGCTGGGAGGGTGCAAGCGCTGGGGCGCTGGGGACCCAGGCTCAGACCCAGGGCCCAGGGACCCCTTTGACCCCTCCCTCCAGGCCACGAGGGGTGGGGATGTGGGGGCAGGGACGCGTGCACACACGCTGATGCACCTAGCTGTTCAACGCTGACACACACACAAGGCAACACTGACACACACACATACTCCGAACGCCAACGCATGCACACACACAAAACACTGACACACGTGTGTTCAACCCTGACAAATGTACCCAAAGCTGACACACATCTACACATACACCCGTCACTGAAACATACTCATTGTCAAGAGCACACTCATATGCACGCTCAACACTGACATGCACACGCACACAATCCTGACAGATATAGACACCTGTCATTGACACACATATGTACACACAAGACCGACACACGAGGCACACTGACACACCGACATCCCCCTGCTGACGCAGATCCACACAAGCACGCTCACAGCCAGATGCCCGTCGCCGACACACATGTGAATCCACCATCGGTGCGCTTCTGTACACATACTCAACACTGCCACACACACTGACCCACCGTTGACACAATATACTCGAAACGTGGACACACAGAAATGCATAATGCTGATTTATATGTGTGCTCAGTGCTCACACACACACACACACACACGACCCTGGCACAGACATGCTCACACAATCCTGCCACATACACTTTTTACCGACATCACATACACACAGGCTAACACGTTTCTGCTCATGGTGCCAACCCACGCTCAGCACAGATGCACACACACACACACCCTCGCTGACCTTCATCCTACAGACACAGCTGATATGCACCAGCATCCACACCCGAGTGACACAAACGTGCCGCACTGCTGGCCTAGTAGTGATAGACACAACACAGGGTGACGCCGGTGTATGTATTTGCATCTACCCCAACACACAAGTTAAGGATGCACATGAATTGTTTACACATATACACAATAGTCACACACACACACACTTATAAACCCACTGGCAGCTCCCTGTGTTAAAGCCCTCGATCATTGTGGAACATCTTTCCTGCTAACATCCTAGGGCAGGTGCCGGGGCTCGACTAGGTACCTGCTCTCAAGCAGCTTTGCCTCTAGCGGGGAAGACGACCCCCAGAGTACTTCCAGCTAATTCGTGTCCAGCCCTTATCATGCACCCCTTGCTGTCCTAAGCACTTACGTGGATACACTTTAAAATTTGTCACAACCTTTGGAGTTAAGTACTCCTCCAAACTTAGCTTTAGCCTGTAGATGAGGGGCCTGGGCCCAGAGAGGCTAAGCCACTTGCCCAAGGTCACACAGCCCTGGAGTGGTAGAGCTGAAATTTGAACTCAGGCCGCCAGACGCCCAAGAAAGAGTAACCTATATCCCCTCACCTCTGCATCCGGCCAGAAAACCCACATGCCACCGGGTCACAGCCCCAGATGCTGCATACACGAGCACACAGCCAGGGTACCGGCCTGGCCCATTTGGAGTGACCCATCTTGGGGAATCCATTTACTTCCGGGAGGGCTGTGTGCAGGGAGTGCAGCCTGAGGACTTTGGGGTGTGGCGGGGCGCCCACCAAGAGGAGGGGCTGTTCTCTTTCATAAGGCTCTGGGGAGGGGTCCTGAGGGCGAGAGTGGGGATGCGCTTTCTCGGGGTGTTTTCTGAGCAGGCAGATCCCCCAGCAATGGCTGCTCCTTGTAGCTGGGGTCTCCCAGGGCCTGGGGGAGGGTGGGGATGGGGGAAGGGATGGAGGCGGAGGGGAGGGGGGAAGGCTGCCAGGCAGTGAGTGGCGGCCAGGAAACTGGTTTTCTCCAGCAGGGAATGGGGAAGGTGGGTCAGGAAGGCAGACAGAAATCCCAGGAGGCCTTGCTCCTTGGGCTAAGTTCTGGAAAGGTGCTTCGGGCTGCGTAGTGACACAGAGCCTGGAGCTGTACCATTCAATCCCTGTTCAGGCCCTGACTCTGACTCCTTCTGTCTGAGCCACCACAGTGGGCAGGTCACTTCACCTCATCCTCAGTTTCCCCGTTGGAAAAATGGCTCCCACAGGACCACCTGACCCTCAGGTTCCTGGCAGGATTAAGTAAAATGACACACTGAAGTGCCTGGCCCCGGGGGATGGGACAGGCATGTTCTCCTGTCACCTTGGCCTCCAGGTTCTTGGGATCTTTGCTGAGGGCAGCTCCTGGATACCTGCGGTTATGTCCAGAGTCTGGAGAGGGGCTCTGCTCTCCTTCTGGGAGGGAGTTTCAGATCCAGGGACCAGAGTCTGCGGTTAAGAGGGCTGGGGGCTGCGTGGACTGAATTGTGTCCTCGCTTCAGTCCGAAGCTCCTGATTCCCAATGGGACGGTGTGTGGCGGTGAGGCCTTTGGGAGGCAATCAGGCTTAGATGAGGCTGTGGGGTGGGGCCTCCACGATGAGATTAGTGCCCTTGTCTCCACCCGCACTTGCCCTCCGTGTGCAGAAGGGGTCAAATTGGCGTCCAGAGATGGCAGCAGCCTGCCAGCCAGGAAGAGAGGCCCCGCCCAGAGTCCAACCAGGCTGGCATCCTGATTTTGGACTTCCAGCCTCCAGACCTGTGAGAAAATAAATTTCTGTGGTTTGAGCCCCAGCCCTCCTCCCAGTCTGTGGTATTTTGTTATGGCGGCTGAAGGGAGCGGGGTGTGGGGGGGGGGCAGACATGAAGGCCCTTGCCTTCCTCCCCCCCGCCCCACTTCCTGGAGCTGGGGCTCTGCAGTGGGGGGTGGTGGGGGGAGGAGGATGTGACCCTTCCCTGCCTGTGGCCTGGAGCATCAGGGTGACATTGTGGCCAGGCCTATCCAAGGCATCTCTAGAAAGTAGGATGTGGGCCAGAAGACGGAGGATAGTGGTTTATATCCAGGGTCTCTGGGACCTGGGGTGCACTGACACTGCCCTGAGGCTCAGTGTGTCCCCACTGGGCAAAATGTCCTCCCCAATTCCCCTAGCTGCCCCCCACCTCTACCCAGCTGTTCTTCCGTCTCAGCCCAGCTGTCCCTCATCTCAGCCCAGCTGTCCCCTCACCTCAGCCCAGCTTTCACTTATTTCAGCCCAACTGTTCTCCCACTTCAGCCCAGCTGTCCCTCACCTCAGCCAGCTGTCCCCACACCCGAGCCCAGCTGTTCCCCACTACAGCCCAGCTGTCACCCACTTCAGTCCAGCTGTTCCCTCAAGTCAGCCCAGCTGGTTTTCCACATCAGTCAACTCCTCTCCCAGTTGAAGCCCAGCTGTCCCCAGCGTTAGTCAAGATGACCTTCCCCTATCAGCCCAGCTGCTTCCCAAGGCGAGCTTAGCTGTTTGCTCACATCTGCTACCTGGTCCCCTGTATCAAGTCCAGATGTTCCCCAGGGCACCCAGCTGTTCTACCTTTTGGACAAGTGCCTCTGCCCTATCGGCTCAGCCGTTCACCCCAGCATCAGCCTGGCTATTCCTCCCCAGGGCAGCCCAGCGGTTTCCATCCGCATCTGCTCAGCGTGCTTCCCCATCACATCAGCCCAGTTGCCTCCCCGCGGTCAGCCAGCTCGTCCTGCCTTGTGTCAGTTCAGGGGTTCTCTTTTCCAGGCACCTTCTCAGAGAGGGGAAGGGCTCCGTTGGGTTTTCCAGGGTGGCCTCTCTGGAGTTGCTAGAGGGCCCCCCGACTCGGCTCCAGCTCCCCTCACCCACACGGGGAGCGGGGGCCTGGCCCGTGGTGTCTAATCCTGGGGTCGAACCCTACACTTCCCTGAGAGGCACCTGGGAGGGAGAGCGAGGCGTCCAAGACTGGAAGGAGACAGACAGGACTCAGGCCTCCCCGCCCCCCTAATGCAGGAGCGACCCCGGCATCATCTTCAGGCCCCTCCAGAGCCAGGAGGGGTACCTGACCTTTCCCTGCCCTCAGAGGCCAGAGGAACCCCAGACACCCCACAGTCCCCCCAACTCCAGACAGGAAAGACACACCCTCATCGCCCCCTTCCCCACAGACACGGGAGCAACCCCTGGAATCGTCTTCCCCACCTTAATCTGAACTCCCAGAGGAGGAGAGACAGATTCTGATTAAATATGCAAATTCAAGCAGATGGTGGCGGCGCTGATGGACCGGCTGTCAGGGGAGCATGTCAGCATGTGATGTGTGTGCCTGAGTGTCTGTGTGATTTGTGTGGGGGGTACCGCGTGGGGGAAGGGGAGGAGCCTGGGGCGCCTCTGGCCAGCGGGGGCGGTCCTGGTGGTGGGCGGGGCCAGGAGTCTGCGGGAGAGAGGAGGGAGCGCGTTGACCGTCCACAGGGGGTCAGCCCCGGACCTCCCTGTGTCCAGCTCTTCAGGCCTCCCCCAGCCAGGGTCTAATTCCACCAGATCAGGGCTGGGACGGGAGGGGATTTGTTGGTATAACCTGCACCTGTATCTCTGCTCTTGCCATCGGCCAAACAATAAAAGACACAATATTTACACAACTTACCGGGGGAAGCAATATTGGGTCATTGATTTTGTGTCCCTTGGATTTTCACGGTCTAAACCTTAATGGTTTTTAATCATAAAATATTAGCGCCGCAGGGCACTTAGCACTGGCACCTTGCTGGTGAGGGATGGCTCCCCTGCCCCCTCCGCTGCTCCAGCGGGAGCACTGCACAAGGAGGGGCCCATATTTCCCGCCGCGCACGCGCACCCAGGGCAGCGGGGACTCTGGGACCCCCCCTCCCCCCGTGGGACTGGCCCAGGCCTGGGCACATTTGAGGGAGCCCCCGAAGAAGAGGACATCCTGTGATCAGCCCCCCCACCTCCAGTTCTAGAAGCAGAGCAGGAGTAAGGAAGTCAAACTCATCCTCAAAGAAAGGAGACTTTGGCTTCATCAGGGGTGTGAGAATAAAAGCTTTTGCTTTTGTCTTTTCTTCCTCCAGATACCCTTCACCCTGACTCAGTGTGGGGAGTGCTACCCACCTGTCAAATCTCTAGGTGGGGTGGTCCACCAGGCAGGGCCAGGCTGCATTCTTTCCTGTATCTTCAATACCTGGTCTAGTGCCTGGAGTATCATGAGCCCTCAGTGTTGGCTGGTTGAATGAATGAACGAGTGAATGTTCTAGACTCTGAAGGCTGGTTTTCCATAGAGGCTTTTCATTCATTCATTTAACAAATATACCCTGCTATGTGCCTGATCTCAGAGATGAATCTGACCTGGGTCCTCCCCTCACCACGGCAATTATGGTGACCAAGGATCCCTGTGTGCTGGGGGTGGGCTCAGGGAGGGGACAGAATGACAGAATGAGATGGAAAGGGTTTTTTTTTTGTCTTTTTAGGACTGCACCTGTGGCAGATGGAGGTTCCCAGGCTAAGGGTCAAATTGGTGCTGCAGCTGCCAGCCTATATCATAGCTACAGCAATGTGGGATCTGAGCCACGTCTGTGACCTATACCACAGCTCACGGCGATGCTGGATCCTTAACCCACTGAGCGAGGCCAGGGATCGAAGCCCCATCCTCATGGATATTAGTCAGATGTGTTACTGCTGAGCCACGACGGGAACTCCTGGAAAGGGCTTTGGAAGAGGGCGTTTGAGATGTCTGAATGGAGCTCATCTTCCCAAGGGGGACCAGTTTGAAGAACCACACATATGAGATGTTGAGATCTAAACACAACCCCTCTTGGTCTCTCCTTGTCCCAGCCAGGCAGGGCTTCCAGATGAGGCTTCCTTGAAGAATGAGGTCTGGCTGTCCTGCGTGCTGTGCGGGAAGCCCAGCTCACTGCTTGGGAGAGGCTGGTTTCTCTGGTGCAGAGAGGAGGGGCGGGGGTGGAGGATGTTGTTGCTGTGGTTTATTTTTTCTGAAAGTGAACACACTGCCCACCCTGCCCTGCACGCCCCTCCCCAGCGCCCGTGGGGAAGTCGATAGCAATGGATTAAACAGCGAGGAGAAGGCTGAGAGTACAATTGGAAGAAAGATAAAGATAATTAAAACTAATTCCAACTGTTCCCAGAGAAATCAATTTCATAACTTCAATGCATCCCTAAGCTTGCTCCTGAGGCCCTGCAGCGCCGAGGAGAGGCTGTGTACTAGAGGGCACGGTGTGCAGACCCGTCTGTGGGTGGGCGGGTACTTGGATGCTTGAGAGCGTGCGTGTGCATGCGTGTGTGTGTGTGTGTGTGTGTGTGTGTGAACACATGTGGCCTCATGCACATATGTGCATGCTCCTATGTACATACGTGTGTTATTTGTGTATGAAGGAGGCACACACAAGTGTGTCTTCCTGGAGCGCTGGCTCTTGGCCTCACCTTTGACCCTAGGTGAAAGAGGCAGAGAGCCAGCGTGGCGGGGTGGTCTTTGGCCTCCTTTCCCACACCAAGGTCTTCCTCTCGCCTTTTGAGGGGCCTTCTGTCTAATCCAACTCCCCTTTATATCTATAGGAAGCCAAGGTTCAGAGAGTGGGGTCTTGTTATGGTTCACACAGCAAGTGACAGGCAAAACTGGGCCCAGGATGCTGGTCTCCTGGGCTTCCTTCGCTCCAGGGACGTCACTGGCCATTTGGTCGAGGGCAGCCGGGGATGGAGGGGAAGGTAGATCCGACCCGATATGGTTGGGAGCTTGCATGTGAACAGCACCTAATTCACTCATTCACTCTGGTTCCTTAAACATAGACTGAGGACCTGCTGTGTGAGGCCTTGTGTGTTCTCTGTCTTGGCTGAGGGCTGGGGGCTGCTCACAGGTGCCCCTGGGTGAGGCTGGGTCCTCTGAAGGAAAAGACTGGTGGATAGTGGCAGCCTCGGAGTCAGAACCCAGGACAGAGCCCTCCTAAGAAGCGCGGGCTGCCAGTGGGTCCACCCTGGCCCTGGTGGCTCCGCTGGCATGGCTGTCATAGCTGGCGACTTCTCCAAAGGACCTCATGGCTCATGCTGCAGGTGGTTCCTGGTGAGTGGGTCAGGCCAGGGGTCCTGCTCACCACCACCCTCGTCCCACCATGGTGAGCCTGCCCGGGGCGAGGACCAGGGCCTGTTATGTTTCTGGGTTGCCCAGGACCTGGTACAGACTGGCAGGCAGTGGGTGTTCCTTCAGCACAGGACGGGCATGTTAGTGAAATTTTGAGATACTGGGGTGATCCAGAAAAAACAAAGCCAGGAAAACTGCTCACATCAAGGTGTAGGCATCGATTGCTCTAGACCAGTGGTTCCCTCTACCTGTGGCTCAGTGGAAATGAATCTGACTAGTATCCATGAGGATGCAGGTTCGATCCCTGGCTCTGCTCAGTGGGTTAAGGATCTGGAGTTGCCGTGAGCTGTGGTGTAGGTCACAGACATGGTTCGGATCCCGCATTGCTGTGGTTGTGGTATAGGCCAGCAGCTTGTAGCTCCAATTCGACCCCTAACCTAGGAACTTCCATATGCTGCAAGTACAGCCCTAAAAAAAAAAAAAGCTTCACTCTACCTGCCTTGGCTTCTACCCTATTTGCTAAATGCAGCCGTATAACCCACGCTGAAGCTGCTGTATAAGAAGCAGCCAGCACATAGTTTTCCCCTCTGTGAAACCTAGGTTTCCAGGGGTGGGCGGTTGCCCAGTGAGCAAGAAACCAGGAAATAGCTCATGGTCACGTGGATGCCTGGAAGCAGTGGGATGGATGAGATGACCTCTCCCAGATCCTCCAGGGCAAGATATCTGGACATCCCCACCCTTCGTCCATCCTTCCTCGCGGGCTCGGAGTGAAGGACTGCTGGGCTCCCCCGCCAGGCAGGAGTTCCCGCAGTACCCCACATCACCTCTAGATGGCAGCATTGGCGAGCAGGAGCGGAACAGTCCTTGATAGCAGTCCTTGATAGGGGGCTGGGCTGGATCAGAGGGCTAAGGCTGTGGCCTTAGCCGTCTGGTCAAGACACTGCCCCGCTCCAGTGTCTGAAAGCTGAGCGATGGGGGTAGGGTGGGAGGTGATACTTTGGGAATTCCTGGATTGGAGAGAAAGGCCTGTCTCTTCTTCTTCAGGCTGTCCCTCTGGGAGCTAAATGTTTCTAGCTGTTGCGTCTGGGTGTCTGAGCCTGGCCGGAAGTGGCGGCATCCTCTGCTCTTGGTGATCGTCCCACTCTTAGGAAGGGGTGCAGATTAGAAAACGGTTCCTGGTAGCAGGCCTGGGGCTACCCAGGCCGGCCGGAGATGCTGAGCGGCCCCCAGAATGAGATGGAGCCAGGGCTGAGTGTCAAAACCCACCCCCCTCCCTCGGCTCCACCTTTCTTGGTGTCCCCTCCCATCTCTCTCTCCCCAGGAAGCCAGAGAGGAGCAGATGGGAGCTGTCAGCAGCTCGTTAGGTTTACAGATGGGGAGCTGGGGGTGGGGGGGTGGGGAGATGGGAGGTGGAGGGGGCAGAGTTCTTGCCAGGCCCCCTGTGAAGCCCCAGGCAGGGACCAGTGGGGGTGGCGAAGTCCTGACCCCAGGAGCGGCTCAGTAGAAGCGCCAGTCTCCAGGAGCAGCTGCATCTGGAAGTCACCTGGCTGTGAGGTTGGGGCTGAGGAGCGGCAGGCCCCCTGGCCCCCCGGAGCTAGCTGGGTGGGCGTGCTGCTCTGCACTCCTTTCTTCCTGGCACACCTCTGACCTGCCCAGGGCTGGGGGCTGAGAGGCACCCCCAGATCACAGGGGAGAGGGGGCCAAGGGCCATCCTCTGGGGAGGGAGCAGTGGTGAGTCTAGACTCTGGGGCTCTGAGTTGCTTGCTGTGCCCCAGGCTGCTGGGGGAACTGCTTAGAAGTGGGGACCGTTTCAAGAGAGTCGCTGAGCCCCAACTACCCAGCCAGCCACCAGTGTCTTGGCCACGAAGCAGTGAAGCAGCTGGGCAGTGCCCAGGGCCAGGACACTGAGGACACGAGAATGGGTATCTAGCTGATCTGCCAGATCTTGGTGACCTGGAACAACTCATTTTCTCTTAGCCTTAGTTTTACCACCTGGTAAATAATAATAGTAAATGGTTTCCTCCCATTGAACATTTACACGGGACACAGCATTTCACACCTATGACTTTATTTAACACACACCAAGGAGCATGAACCCAGACCCAGGGCTGTCTCAGGCCAATGCCTAAGTCCTCCCAGGTCCTTTATTTGGTGGGTCCTCAGCTCTTTCTCTATGGGGATGGGGGGTTGACACTCCTTTCCTGATGTCTCACAGGAGGCTTAGGAGCGGGCGAGTGTGTGTGGAGGGTGTCATTGGAGGGGTTCTAGACTTAGCCAATAAAAATGCAGGATGCCTAGTTAAATTTGAATATGAAATAAATAAAAATTTAAGTGTAAGTATATTCCATGCAGTATTTGAGACCTACCTATATTAAAAAAATTATTTGCTGTTTATCTGGCAACCTTAGTCAGTGGAAGGCATTTTGTTGTGTCCTTATTACCAGGCGTGTGCGTCTGGTGGGAGGCGCAAAGGCGTGTGCTAGGGGTGCCTCTTTGGGCTCCTGCTTCCTCATCTGTAAAAACGGGAAGAAAAGCCACTTCCTCCTTCCTCCAAGGATGCTCCGAGCCTCCAGTGTCCAAAGGGATGGGGATGTCCAGAGAGCTTCGCCAGGATGAGCCCTGGTCTGCTTAGCAGTGGATGCCAGCTTGTCCCCAGCCCCCTCCCCATCTCCTGGGCGCCCACCCGTGAGCTTCCTTGCCCACCCCACCCCCAGCTCTACAGAAGCCCACGAGGAGAGGGCTGTGTCCATGACAGGGCTCAGCAAGTCAGGAAGTCAGTGTTCTCTCAAACCTCTGGAGAAGGTGACCCGGCCAGCCGTGGGCCCGAGATGCCGGTGTTGGCCACATAAAGCCACCACTGTCTAGCCTGGGAAGCACCTCAGCTCTCAGAGTCTCAGTTTCCTCATCCTGGTGGGGGACGAAAAGGAGCTCCATCTAGCAGGATGCTGGGAGAGCGCAAAGAAATGGCAGAGAGTGGGGTGTCCCTGTCATGGCTCAACGGTAACGAGCCTGACTAATATCCATGAGGATGTGGGTTTGATCCCTGGCCTGGCTCAGTGGGTTAAGGATCTGGCATTGCTGGGAGCTGTGGTGTAGGTCACAGATGTGGCTCGGATTCTGAGTTGCTGTGGCTGTGGTTGTGGCTGGCAGCTACAGCTCTGATTGGACCCATAGCCTGGGAACTTCCATATGCTGCAGGCGCAGCCCTAAAAAGAAAGGAAGGAAGGAAGGAAGGAAGAAAGAAAGAAAGAAAGGCGGAGAGTGGATGCCCAGGACCAGCTGACTCTGTCCCAGCCCAGCTGTTCCTTGTTGTCAGGGGCACAGATCATGTCACAGGCCAGGGCAGCCCACTTAAGAAAAGGACCTAGCCACCACCAATATCATGGTCATTTGCCATTGGCGAATGATTGGGTGAATAACTATGGTTCCTGAGACTTGTTTGCTGGGGTAAGTGACAGGGACACACACACACACACACACACAGCACGCCCATATGGACAGGAATTCTTCTGCTTCTCCTCTCCACTTTTTGCTTGGAGCTCAAGTTTTTCTCCATAAAACATACAGCCTGATGTCCACCCCACACAGATCGCTCCCATCACCGAGGCTTCCCTCGAGGGTTCTGGTCCGGGAACTACTGTCCCCACAGATTAAGTCACAGGCTTACAAAGTGTCAGTTGCCTTTGTTTCTCAATTCATTTCTGCCAGTGACACTTGTTATTGAAGTTGGGTGATTTAATGAAACGATAAGCAAAGCAAAATATTGTGAATGCAGAAAAAAGTTTTTATAAAACTAAACTGAGGTCTTTAGAAAGACTCCATCAAGGGGAACGTTAAAAAAAAATTGCTCTCAAATTAGGTGTGGGTACGCAGCTCTAAGGTAAGATGAGAAACAAAATCGTAACCATCTGGAAGATTCGACACTCACATCACTTTACGAGTGTCTTTTAAGTTCATGCTCCACTTTAGAGAAATTGAAATTGGAAATCGAGGATGATGCGTTGTGGGTTTAGGTTACCCGAAAAAGATGGCCCAGCTCCCAACAGCAAACCCGTAGGCAAAGAGGAGACTTTGGTCCTGCAGTAAGGAAAATTAAAAAGGCAAAAAATTTAGGTGCTGTACGTTGAAATGAAATGATGGAGTCGTGAAGGTATGTGTTTTTAAAATGATTTCCCCAGAACCAATGTTTTAAATGAACTCACTACCCCACACTAATGGTATTAGTTTAACCAGAAGCCTTTTCCTGTACTAAGGGGCATGTCTGAACACAACGACCATCACACACCCTCCTAAGCAGATCCATGGACATGCACACCCACCCCTGCATACACACGCCCTGCACACACGTAGACACACACAGATACATATACGCCCCAAACCATGTATGGACACAGATCTGTGTGTACATGCACTGTCACTCCCCCAGGCTCCACGGTGTCCACACACACCTATGCACAGTCACACTCTCCCAATGAGACACGACACACACACACACACACACACACACACACACAGACACACACACGATGGACCTTTTTTTTTTTTCTCTCCTGCAAGAACAGCCAAGGCAATAAGCAGGTTTTTAATCAGAAATTCACACTTTGGTGTTTTTCTCCCTTTGGCCTAGAGGGGTGTTGGGGAGGACGAGGGAGGGAGGAGGGAGGATGGGGAGGGGCCTGGTGGGAGGAGTCAGCCTCCAGGCTAGATTCATCAAGCTGGCACCCGGCTGGGCTGGGGAGACGGGATGCCGGGATGCTGAGAGCTGGGCTCCAGCTGCATTACTGAGAGCGCTGCTCGGCTTTTATCTGAGATGTAACCAGGGCCGCTTGAGGAAGGGGCCCTTCTGGAGCTCCAGAGGGGAAAGTGGGGGCAGCAACTCCCCGAAGAAAGAAGGGCGGTGGGCTCTGTGGGGATCCAGAGCTGGGCTGGATCCGCTGCTAGACTTGGCGAGACCCACTGGGGGTCCTCTGGTCTGGGGCTTCCCGGACCCGGCCTCAGAGGTGCCACCAGACCTCCCGCATCTGAATCTCTGAGCGTCAGGCGAAGAACTTTGCATTTTAAAATTTCCCCACGTGATTCTGACGAGCAGCAAATTCTGGAGCCCCTGACAAGGGACGTCCCCGCTGTCCTAGAAAGACCTTCCTCTGGGGATTCCCAGAGGCCTGCTGTCTTTCTGGAAGCTTCAGGCCCTTATGTGATGTTGGCCAGGGGTGGGGAGATTTCTCAAACAGGTTTAAAGAGTCCTGGAATTCTGGGAGCTGGAACTAAAATGCATGGGTCCTCTATTTTTTTCTCTCTCTCTCTCTCTCTCTCTCTCTATATATATATATATATATTTACCAAATGATTCTTCAAATTCTGTAATAAAATTAAAAAAAAATCAATTCTATAGTGCTTTACAATTTTCAAAATTTTACACACGATTTCATATAAACCCATAATAACCTTTCCCCCTATTTTATATTGCCCCTCCTCCTTGTCCTCAGCTCACTGGTAACTGCTAGTTTGTTCTCTATATCTGTGAGTCTGCTTCTTTTCGTTTTATTCGCTAGTTGGTTGTGTTTTTTAGATTCCACACGTAAGTGACATCACACAGTATTTGTCTTTTTCTGTCTGACTTATTTCATTTAGCATAATGCCCTCTGAGTCCATCTATGTTGCTGCAAATGGCAAAATTTCTTTCTTTCTTTTTTTTAAAGTGTTGATATTTTATGTATTTATTTGGTCTTTTTAGGGCCGTAACCTCCAGCATATGGAAGGTCCCAGGCTAGGGGTCTAATCGGAGCTGTAGCCGCTGGCCTACCCCACAGCCACAGCAACAGCCAGATCTGAGCCGCATCTGCGACCTACACCACTGCTCATGGCAATGCCGGATCCTTGACCCGCTGAGCGAGGCCAGGGATCGAACACTCAACCTCATGGTTCCTAGTCGGATTCGTTTCTGCTGAGCCACGATGGGAACTCCCAAATGGCAACACTTCATTCCTTTTAAGGGCTGAATAGTATTCCATTGTGTACAGATACCACATCTTCTTTATCTGGTCATCTGCTGATGGACACTTGGGTTACTCCCTTATCTTGGCAGTTGTAAACAATACTGTTATGAACTTTGGGGAGCATGTGTCTTTTCAAATCAGTGGTTTTGGTTTTTTGGGGTACATTGAGTCCTCTATTTTTTTCTTTCTGGCCACACCCACAACATGTGGAAGTTCTTAGGCCGGGGATAGAACCTGAGCCACAGCAGTGACAACGCCATATCCTTAACCCTCTGAGCCACCAGGGAACTTGGGGTCTCTATTTTTAAAAAAGGGGAGACAGAGAACCAGTGGCGAAAGGACTTGCCCAAGACCATTTAGTGAGTCTGTGAAGTTGGTGGGATTTGAACTTGGGCCATCTGGTTCAAAAGCTCATGTTTTGTGTATCAGTCAGCACAGGCCAGGTTGTGAAAACAACGAAGACTTATTTCTAATTTTTGCCACATGTCCAACAAAGGGTCCACAGAGCCTCTGTTCATCACAACCACTCTGTTCATCTTTGTTGCCTGGCTGACGGAGCAGCTGTCATCTTGAACTTGGATTTTGTCAGTTACTGGGCAGAGGGAAAGGGAGCTCTGGAGGGTGTGTTGTACTTAAATGCTTTGGTCCAGGAGTGACCATGCCACCAACAGAAGTGACCAGGACTAGCTGTATGCCTCACTTCCAACTACAAGAACTGTAATCCTACCATTTGCCAAGAAGGGGGGAGAACCAGAAATATTTAGTGACAAGCAACTGTCATGTCTGCTCTGCCAACTGCCTCTGACATAGGCCCAGGAGTTCCACTGTGCCGATGGAAGGGGACCTAAGAGTGCTGGCCTGGGGCAGCTGTTCTCCTCCCTTCCTCCACCTAGTCCTGTCCTCTCCAGCTCTGTCCCTGCAACCCTGCAAGTCTCCCCACCACTTCCTTCCCTGTTCTCATCCCCTCTTAGGCCCATGGTCTCCTCCTTGTGTTCCAATCCAGGAGTTTTATTTTTTTTTAAGTTTTTGTCTGTGATGTGCAGCAGCTTGATGTGGGATCTGAGTCCCCATACCAGAGACTGAACCCAGACTGCAGTGGTGAAAGTGCTGAATCCTAACCATTAGACCACCAGGGAACTCCTCCAATCCCAGGGTTTTAGAGTCCAGTCCTGCTTTGCCTCTAACCCGCTGTGCAGGGTGGATTTAGGGTCTGTCCTTTGCCATCCAGTGGGTCTCAGTTTACCCATCTGTACGCAGGGACTGCACCTCTGACTCTTTGCCCCCCCAACCCCCACCATTTGTAGGAAGTGTTCCTGGAGGCCTCTGCGTGTTGAGACAACAGACCTGGGAGAACAGACTTTATTTTTCCTCCTTTCCTGTCCCTGTTTTAGAAGATCCCACATATGTTGGGCCTGAAGGCATCCCACGCGTCCTGGGAGCTGGAGGGGCTGCCACTCTTGCCAGGAAAAATCCCTTCTCGGAGGTGGGGAGCCCTCCCCAGGTCTAATCCGCCCCCTTCCTCTTCCCTCCCACGGGGTGGGGGTGGCTAGCATGTCGGGCTGCGGCTGGCTGGGCAGAGCTTTCTGCCAGCTCCTTTCCCGGCTACCTGGAGACGGCCCAAGACTTGAGCTTTCTATCTTGAGGGATTTAGGTTTGATGTCTGGAAGGACTTCCTGGCAAGGACAGCTACTAGATGGGGGAATGGAGAGCAGGGCGTCTTCCCTGAGAGAGATTTCATTTTTAATTAGTCTTGAACGTTGACTAAGCTTGAACGTTTCTTACATTTTTAAGCTGTTGTTAATGTTGAAAAGTAATACATCCTGCCTGTAAAAATCAAAATAGAGGAGTTCCCGTTGTGGTTCAGAGGGTGATGAATCTGACTGGTATCCATGAGGATTCGGGTTTGACCCCTGGCTTTGCTCAGTGGGTTAAGGATCCAGTGTTACTGTGAGCTGTGGCACAGGTTGCAGATGTGGCTCAGATCTGGATGTTGCTGTGGCTGTGGTGCAGGCTGGCAGCTGCAGGTCTGGTTTGATGCCTAGCCTGGGAACCTCCATATGCTGCAGGTATGGCCCTAAAAAGAAAAGGAAAAAAAATGGAGAAGCTTATAGAATACAGAGTAAACATTCTACCCTCCTGCAGGCCCGCTCTGCTGGGGAACCACAGTCAGCGGCCTGGTGTGTATTCCACCAGACCTTTCTCCATGCACAGATAAGACCTTAGGGTTTTGTGATTTTTCTGTACAAAAATGAGGCCGTGTTTTTGCTTATACATACAGCTCACCGACTCTCACTCACTGAACCTCTGCTGTGTGTCTGGCCCTGTGTGACTCTTGCTGACTTTCTGCCCAGATGCCTAACGTGGCCCGGGGGAGGCCACTGCTGACTCTGGGAGAGGCCGTTTCCTTGGAGAAGGCCACTCGGCCTGGGACTGGTGGCTGGTGGTCTCACCAGGCAGCATCTTAATCAGAGACAGTGGGTACCAAGGTTGTGCTGGCCTCATCACAGGGCAGCGATGTGGTGCTGATCTCTTCTGAGATGGATCAGAAGTGTGTGCAGGGAACAGGGTCCGGGCCAGATGGGGTCTGGGACCACCCTGATGTTCCCTTCTCTGGTCATGAAGGATTGAATCCACTTTGGGGATTCACGAAGCCAGATGTCCTGGGTTTCTGGGTTGGGGAGGTGGTGGGTGATAATATTTATTGAGCGGGAGTTCCTATTGTGGCTCAGTGGGTTAAGAACCCGACTAGTATCTGTGAGAATGCAGGTTTGATCCCTGGCCTCACTCACTGGGTTAAGGATCTGGCATTGCTGCGAGCTGTAGCATAGGTCACAGACGAGGCTTGGAGCTGGCGTTGCCGTGGCTTTGGTGTAGGCTGGCAGCTGCAACTCAGATTTGACCCCTAGCCTGGGAACTTTCATATGCCACAGGGAAGTCTGTAAAAAAAAAAAAATATTGAGTGCCCATGTCTGCTGGATGCTTTCTTACAGCTTACTCAATCCTCTAGGCTGCCTTTGTCCATACTAGAGCTATCTGGATAAAATGCCACTCACTCCAGGAGCCTTCCCTTGTGGAGGGGGGCGGGGGGCATCTCTCTTTTACTGCTATGATCCCCCTGTGCCTTTTTCACTCCTCTAAGCACCCTCTTTATATTTTATTTTATTTTATTCTTTTGCTTTTTAGGGCTGCACTCGCGGCATATGGAGGTTCCCAGGCTAGGGGTCTAATCGGAGTTGTAGCCACTGGCCAGTGCCACAGCCACAGCAGCATGGGATCCAAGCTGTGTCTGTGACCCACACCACAGCTCATGGCAAAGCCGGATCGTCAACCCATTGAGCAAGGCCAGGGATCAAACCCACAACCTGATGGTTCCAAGTCGGATTCGTTAACCGCTGTGCCACGATGGGAACTCCAAAGCACCCTCTTTAGAGCAATGGCCTATTTGTAGGTCCCACCCCCAGTCCATTAGACTATAAACAGCTCCTCGGTGTTAAAGATTGTGGTTGAGCTGAAGGCTGTACCTGCCATTTCTAGCACATGGAAGCCACTGGCTCCAAAAATGACTGCAACTGGTTACGGGCCCCACGCAGACTCAGGACTCTGGGTGCAACCTGGGTGGGGACTCTTCCTCCCCTTCCTTCTCTTTCTCTAGGATGGGAATAACTCCCCCTGCCCTCCCTCAGTCTCCGTCCTGCCCCAGCCATCAGATTCTGCAAATGTATTTGGGGGGACTCAGAACCTTGCCAGAGAATGGTGAGTCTCTGCCCATCCTTGTCCCAGCCTGATTGCCTCCTTTGACGGGGAACTCACCACTGCTCACAGAGCCACCCCTCCTGTCTGCTGAGAAGTTCTTCGGTGCAAAGAGCCGAAGCCTGTCCCTAAGACAGAATTACAGCCAGTCAGCTCAGCTCACCCTGCCTTTTATAGATAAAGGAACAGCAGGAACCAGAGAGGTTCAGAGACTTGCTCAAATTCGCACAGCAAGTGAATAGACTATTGGATGGCCCTGCTCCTGAGTCCTAGTCTCGAGGTCCTTCTCCCACCTGAGAGTCCTGGCTCTGACCTCCGTACCTGGCTGACCCAGGGAGCTTCCACCATCTCGGGGCTGTAACAACTGGGCAGTGGTGGTGGCGTCTTCCCCATTCTGACCAGCCGTCCTGGACCATCCGTGTGTCAGGTCCCCAGGACAGAGCTGGAAAAGCTGCAGTTCACCCCTGCCCCCCACCTCGCCTCCTCTTTCCCCAGCTCCTCTCATTTTTCCTCTGAAAGGAAAAAATTAATAGAAAATGTAAGTGAGCAATCTCGCGGACGAGGCGGGTTTTCATTATTTGCGGCTGGGGAAGGCAGGCTGGGGCGAGGATCCCAGTGAAGCATGGATTCTGCCAGGAGCCTCGGGGAGATAATTGAGCAGCGGCAGCAGAGGCGGCGGCACGGGGTGGGTGCAGGCGCGGGAGCTGTATTATCATTAGAATTTACATGACACATTAGCCAGAAGTGGCAGCGTTCATCTTTCTAACCAAATCCCATTTACCAAATGAGCAGCCGACACTTGTTTTATCAGCTGGCTCTGTTCTCTGTGCGGTTTTCTGCTCAGCGGGCTCCGTGTGGGCTGCTGGCCCTTTGGGCACGGGGTGGAGGGGCCACTGACCTTTCCTAAGTGCCCGTCGAGCGCCCGCTGCTTTGTTACATGTTCCTGAATCCTTGTAAGATCCCCGTGAGCAGGAGGTGTTATTGCACCCATTTTAGGGTCAGGGAAACTGAGGCCCAGAGAGGTAAGGCTATATCTTAGTTTTGCGTTGTTCTGGCAATAATAATAGTAAACTTCCAGGGGTGAGCTCTGAAGCCGGACTTCCTGGGTTCAAATCTTAACTCTTCCACTTGCCATCTCTGTGTCCTTGGGTAAGTTACTTAACCTCTTGGGATCCCCCTCGTCCTTGCCTGCAGAATGGTATTAATCCTAGTACCCATAGCAGGGCCGTGGTGAAGATTAAACGCAGCACTGAAAGCAAAGTGATTAACATTGAGTGAGCTCCTGATGTCTATTAGTTACTTGTATTATTTTTATTGCTAGTATTTATTGCCCCTCCACTGGATGCTGGGTCTGTGCTTGGCACTCTCCACTCATGGTAGCTTGTGATCTTCCCAATGACACCGTTTCTTTTTTTCTTATGAGAGATTTGAGGCTCAGAGAGGCAAATTGGCCTGCCCAAGGTCACGCAGCCCCTGAGTGGTGGTGCTGTTTTCTGAGCTGGAATCGAGTCTTTTAAAGACCAAGACCTGCATCTTTCTGACTGCACCAGCTGCTCTCCTGCCCGACAAAGGAGTTTTCCCTCAGGGCAGGTTGGCGAGTCCTTGACAACGCTGGTCCTTTTTGAGCCACTCCCCCAGCCCTCCCTCTCTGATTTGCCCCCTTCGTGTTCCTTCCTTCTGCCCAAAGGGACCTGCAGAGGAGGGGGAAGGGGGTGTCTGTGTCTCCCTCTGGTTTCTGCCCTCCGCAGTGTCTGCTGCTGAACCCATCATTCACTTGGGGGAGGTGGTGAGGGCTAATGACAGGGAACTTCTGATTGAGCACCTACTATGCGCCAGGCCCTGGGGGGAGACAGAGACGAATGAGATGCAGGCTCCAATGACAACAGAAAGGGTATCACCGACAGAACATGATTAATTGCAGGAGGAACGACACAGACAGCAGCGGGGCTGGAGTTTGCAGGAGAGGGAGCTGGCTCTGAACTGGGAGCCGGAATCTCAGAGGCTGTGATGAAGGGCTTCTTCATTCATTGGGTAGATATTTATCGAGTGCCTACTATGTGCCAGGCACTGTTTTAGGTGCTTGGGGCTCTCTCTCGGGGAACAAGCCAGACCAGGGCTTTCCTCCCATGGGGTTTAACACCCTAAGCAGATGACAGAGGATAATGACATAAAGCCATAAGAAGCTCCCTGCAGATGGCAAATACTCTGAAGACAACGACAAACTGATGGGGCAGAGGGAGGCGTGGTTAGATACTGAGGTCAGAGGAACCTCCTAGAGGAGGTGACACTGAGTGGTGACAGGCACTGGGAGAAGGAGCCAGCTGTCTGAGGATCTGCGGGAAGGGTGTTCCAGGCAGGGGGAATAGCAAAGGCAAACGTTTTGGGGGGGGCAGTCAATTTGGCAGATTGTAAAAACTGACCCTAGATAAGGGTGGCTGGGGGTGGCTTTCAGTGGGAGGGTGGACGGGGATGGAGTGGGAG